>CAIGRN010097452.1:0-10521 GCA_903798345.1 Fraxinus anomala
CATGAATTTGAGATTGATCATATTATTGTGTGTAACATATTTCATGCATAGTGGTTGGGATTGGTGTTGTGAGGTTTTGACAGTATGTGTTCTCACTTTTCATTGATTAGTAGCAATTGGGCCAACTGGTAATATGGATAATAGAAGTCTAAGGGTGTATTGGTGACATGTGCATGTATGAAGATTGACATTTAGATCACAAGAATTGAGGTGATTAAGTGTTTTTAAATCCTCTATATGTTAGAATCCTAATTGGACTGAATGAAAGAGTGACAATCATATCACCTCAATTAAGTGGAGACATATTATAAGAGCGACAATCATATCACCTCAATTAAGTGGAGACATATTATCTACCTAGTTTGAGAGTGTGAGGTAGATAGAGAAACATCTCATTGACTCAAAATCTTTAGTAGTTTACTAGTTAGGTATGAGGAATGAGCTATCTAGTGAGCATTGTTGGTGATAAGAGAAGATATGTATTCTCTATACACGAGCCATATGAAATAGGATTCGGTAATTACGGTGAGACATTTTCTTGAGATCATTTATTCACTTGATTGCATATGTTGGCCATTTATTTGATTAACTTGATGTTAATTTTTGTTCTCCTGTGTGTTGAATGTGTTGAAAAGATCTATGTATATTATCCTCTGGTGTGTTTTCATCGCATGTTTATAACTGTGTTATTATATGCTCTTGATTGACTCACTATATATTTTCAATTGTACTGGGGTTTGACCTTAGCCCTTGGTGAGTACACTTAGCAGGTATAGTATATGCTTCGGGTGTGAGACATTGATAAGGTCGGTGACTTCCAATTTTTTTGGATACCTTGATTATGAAAGTATTAACTTGGTGTTTTTGGCTTGCGGGCTTATTAGGCATCAATGTGAAGATTTGTTGATTTTTTTTTTTTTTTTTTGATATCCAATAAATTTCGGGGCTACAATGTTTAATGATTAAAGTTTGACATTTAAGTTAGATTCACAGGCTTTGATCGAGGATTGAATTAACACCCAAGATGGGACCCAAACTAGAAGCTCGACCAAATCATTATAAGTGATGGCCCATTAAATTTTTGAGTGTTAGACCGGGCTTATCCCATTTGTGTAATTATCCTAACTCTTGGTTATTTATATATTCTTTTCTTCACGTAAATTGTTTAAGCATGGTAGTAAGAAGAGAACTTGGGAAGCCACTTTTTTCTCCGTTTCTTTATGATAGCAGCTTTTGTGTTTTGAGAGAAAAAGGTGAAAGGTANTTTCTTTATGATAGCAGCTTTTGTGTTTTGAGAGAAAAAGGTGAAAGGTAGCCATTTGTCTATTCTTCCTATTGTAATATTGTTCCAATATATAATGAAAAGTAATTTGGACTGATCAAACATCCATGTTAAACATCAAGTAAGTGTGAAAACAACTGGAAACAAAAATGGATGAAACGAGAAAAATAAACTGGGCGTCGCCTAACCGGGAGGCCGGCAATCGTGCAGGCTCATGAATTCATTATCAAGGTGAAAAGGGTACATTGGGCGATTTCCCATATTTGTATTGGGTGATCACCCAGTTCAAAATTTTGACCTTTGGGTTTGAATTTTCTGGCAACATTTTGATTGTTTTCATACCTCATTGGCTTGTATATGGCACCCTTTTGGGCAAGACGATTGATGTTCTATATATATGGATGGTTTTCATGTTGAAAAACATATCATTAACATCAAATCTATAGATTTCTAAAATTGTTCTTCAAGTTCATATTACAAGTTCATATTGCTTGATTTGAACTTGGATTATGGTTTGTTTACTTCTACAAACTATTTTTCATTAAAACCTTCAAGCACTCATCCTTGTAGGGATAAATATCGTTTGAGGACATCGATTTGTTATCGTGTTCAAACCTTCCTTTTGGTAGATTCAAAGTGGATGGTTTTCTTGATCTTCATCATTTTGCATAATAATCTCAAACAATAATTTGACATAGAGAATGAGACAACCATGGTTACTATCAAGATGATGAATCAAGAACTTGTGAGGCTTTACAGATACGACATGTCTAACTTTACCAAATAGAAGGATAAGTTGAAGTTCCTAAAATTGAAGGTCTTCTATATTTTGGATCTGGACTTGGAACCATTGCAAGAACCAACCCCGAATGACATCGACGCTATAAGGACATAAAGGAAAGAGAGACAAGAAGATGGATTGATATGTTGAGGACACATTCTGAATGCTCTCTTAGAATGGCTCTATGATCTTTATACAAACAGCACTTCGACAAGGGAGATATGTGAATCATTGAAAAACAAGTACAAGTCCGAGGAGGAAGGTACCAAAAAGTTCTTGATTTCTAATTTCTTTGATTTCAAAATTTTGGATAACTTGCCATTGTTAGGATAAGTACATAAATTGCAAGTCATTGTCAATCAAATGAAGGTTGTGAAAATTGATCTTCCCAAAACCTTCCAAGTTGGTGCTGTCATTACAAAATTTCCATCTTTATGAAAGGGTTATAGAAAGAAAATTCTTCACAATTCTGAGGATTATTCTTTGGAAGAGATTCAAAGACAACTTCATACTGAGGAAAATTCAATGGCACGAGATAGGAATGACCATTTTCATGAAAGCACTTCCAAATCCCATGTCGTAGATCAAACAAACAAATACAATAAGGATTCCAAGAAGGGAAAATTGTCAAACTCCAATAAAGACAACAAGAACAAGAAAAAATTCAAGATTTCTTATTATGTGTGGCATACCCAGACATTATGCTCGGGATTGTAGACATCACAAATAACTAAAATAATGAAACAAATTGAATTCTATTGAAAACATAGTTGTTACTATGAGCATTGTCAATTTGACCAAAGGAAGGTTCAAGGATGGTGGTATGATACTTGTGCCACTATATACGTGTTTGCTATGATAGATCTCTTTTCAAAATCTATCAAGAGGTTGATAATGAACACATTCAAATGTGTAATGAAGTTCAATCCAAGGTTGTTGGCGAAGGAAGCGTCGATTTACAATTCACATCCAGCAAGAAGATCACATTGATAATGTTTTACATGTACCGGATATGAATAGAAATCTTATAAACGGGGATTTGATGGGAAAACTAGGAATTAAATCCATATATGAGTTAGGTAAACTTGTACTATCCTGAGTTGGTGTATTTGTTGGCAAATGCTATTTTAGTGACGAGATTGTCAAACTTTGTACTATTGGCAGTGATATTAATAAAACAACAAATTTGAATTATGTTGTTGAATCTAATTTTTTATGTCATGATAGATTAGGATATATTGCCAACTATACTTTTAAAAAAATGATAAAAATTGGAATGATTTCATGTGAAAACATAGAACATAATAAATGTGAATTATGTGTTGAGTTAAGAAACATTTTCATAGTGTTGAAAAGACCTCTAATTTATTAGACTCAATTTATTTCAACATATGTGAATTAAATGAAATATTAACTATAGGAGATAACAAATATTTCATAACATACATAGACGATCATTTTAGGTTCTGTTATATCTACTTAAAGAAACATAAGGATGAATTAGTATCTTTAAGATATACAAATTTGAAGTGGAAAATCGATTAAATAGAAAGATTAAAATTCTTAAAAATAATAAGGCGGGTGAATACTTCTCTAATGAATTTAATATTTTTTGTGTGAACAACATGGCTTAATATATCAATGTAATGCATCTAGAACACCCGAACAAAATAGTTGGGCTGAGAGAAAGAATATGACACTAGTTGAAATGATAAATGCTATATTATAAATTATTAAGTTGCCATTTAACTTATGGGTGAAGTTTTTTTAAGTGCGTGTCACATAATTAATATTATTTGTTTTAAAAGATTTAAGGTTTCTATAGGGAGAAAACCAAATATTGGTAATTTCAAAGTGTAGGATGTCTTGTTTATTGTAAGAACACAGATCTTAAAAGGACTAAATTGAGTCCTAGAGAGATCAAACGCGCTTTTGTAGGGTATGGCCAAAATAACAAGGCATTTCGTTTATTAAACTTGAAAACCAATGTCATTATTGAATCCAGAGTGTAGAGTTCTTTGCGGACTTGTTATCTTTAGATAATAATTTTTTAGAATTTCAAGTAGAGATTCTTAGTTCAGCAAGATCAAAAGTAGAAAAATCTTTCGAGGATGTTGAAATAAGTGAACTTCACATAAGCAAAAGAGCTCGAAAGGAAAAAGTGTTAAAATCAGATGAATTTGATTCTCTACTTATTTCCTTTTATTTAGATGAGGAAAATGAGAAGAACGTCACAAAAACTACTCTATACGTTCTCAAGTGGAAATAGATCCTAAAACTTATAAAGATGCAATGTTGTCAAGAGATGGTATTTTTTAAAAAGATGTTGTAAATGATGAAATTGACTCAATAATGTCAAACAATACTTGAAAATTATTCGATTCACTACTCGAATCGAAACATATAGGCTGTAAATGAGTATTTAGAAGAAAGTACAATGAAGATGGTACTTTTAATACCTTTAAAGTTAGGTTAATAGTCAAAAGGTATCGATAAAAGGAAGGAATAGATTACTTTGACACATGCACCGATTGCACCAATGACATCAATTAGGATTGTATTCGCTTTAACCTCTATTTAAGATTTGCATATATATCAAATGGATGTTCAGATTACATTTTTAAATGTGGATCTCGATGAAGAGGTTTATATAGAACAATCGAAAGGTCTTATTCTACCCAAAAAATGAAGACAGAGTATGCAAATTAGTAAAATCCTTATATGGATCAAAACAAGCACCAAATAAATGGCACGAAAAAAATTGATTTAGCAATAATTTCTTTTGGAGTTAAAAATAATAGTGTTGATAAATATTTATATTCAAAAGTTTGTGATAATTATATTGTACTCATTTGCTTATACGTGGATAATCAAATGCATGGTATAAAGACAACAAAGATATTTCTATCTTTCACATTCAAAATAAAAGATTTTGGTCAAATGGATACCATATTAGGTATCAAAGTCACCAATACTAGCGGGAATTATATGTTGAGACAATCATATTATGTTGAGAATGTGATCAATGAGTTTAATCACCTTAACATTAAAGAGACTAATACTCTCTTTGATCCAAGTTTGTAACTTACAAAAAATGACGAAAGAGCAATAGCACAATTTGAGAATGCAAGTGCAATAAGAAGTCTCATGTAAGTTGTGCAATGTACAAAACCCTTCATAGGGTTTATTAGCAATTCAAGTGAAGAACATTGAAAGGCTATCGGGAGGGTTTTTGGTTGTTTGAAGAAAACCAAGGGTCTCTGTCTCCAATATTCTTAATCTCCAACAATCCTAAAATGATTTATCGATGTTGTTTGATATCTAGTGTATGTGAGAATAAATCCACCTCAGGTTAGATATTTACTCTTAGAGGAGGTGTAATTTCTTAGAAATCCAAGAAATGAACATGTATTACACACTCAATTATGTGAATTTTTAGCATTGGCTGAAACGAAAAAGAGGTGAATATCTTAGGATTTAATGTATGAAATCTCATTATGAGTGATGAACAATTTTCTCATATCTACCTTGTGTGGTAGTCAAGCTACTTTAGCTAGAGCATACAATGAAGTATATAATAATAAGTCTAGACATATGAGTATAAGACATGACTATATGAGGAAATTAATTAAAGATGAAATAATTTCACTCACTTATGTGAATTCAAATGAAAATTTAGCTGATCTACTTACTAAACCACCCACAAGGGAATTAGATACTAGTAGGATAGGGTTGAAACTCCGTAATTAAATTCACCAATAACGGCAACCCTACCGGACTATACTAATAAGTATACCTCGGGTTCAAAGGTAACAACAATCATTCGATATGTGGATAATTTCAGCACTTATTCTTTTAAACTCTAACCTAAGTTATAAGTGCTGGTTGTCACGGATAGGAGGGTCGAGTTTCTATAACTCTTCATAAAGTTCTGATTGGGTTAAATATCTCCAAAAGTGATAAAAATATTGTAAGAACTGTACTTGTATGAACTTCAAGGTAATGCTGACTTAACAGAGAGTTGTAATTTCTCTCTTAAAAATTCATGAATATGAGAAGGCAAGGCCATAAGAGTGTTAAACGAAATTGTATGCGACTTGGATTACATGATGATTGTGTGTGTGACTTGGATTACATGATGATTGTGTGTGTGATTTTACCGATATCATCACTAGGAATAATAGGTTCAAAGCTTTGATGCTATGAAGGATTTTGATGTCACTTTGTGAGATTTACATTAAAGTTGAATTCAAATCAAAAGATATTCATACTCTATGCATAGGTATCGTTAAATTTGAGTTTGAAATCATCATATAATTTAACAACTGGAGGATTGTTGTAATATTGTTCAAATATATAATGATAAGTGATTTGTTGGAGTAATCAAAAATTCATATAATAACATCAAGTAAGTGCTAAAACAACTGAACACAAAAATAGGAAATACTAAAAAATCACCCAACCTTACAAATTCATTATCGAGTCGAAAAAGGGTACACTGAGCGATTGCTAAGATTTATCACTTAAAGTCACCTCATGAGCCAAGGCATATCTATGATTCTTTTATCCCAAATGAAACAGTAAGCATCGGTACGTATAACCTATAAAAAGGAGATGGTTATGGAGCGAAGTACCCTTGTGCCCCAGTTCAAAATTATGACAGTCGGGTTTGAATTTTCTAGTGATGTTTTGATTGTTTTCACATCTCTTTGGCTTGTTTTTGGCGTTCTTTCATGCGTGATGATTGATGTCCTATAAAATGAACGGCTTTCATGTTGGAAAACATATTATTAACATTTAATTTATATACTTACATCCAAATCAAAGATCAAACTCAGATTTCTAAAGTTGTTCTTCAAGTTCTTATTTCAAGTTCATATTGCTTAATTTGCACTGGATTAAGATTTGTTTATTCCTACAAACTATTTGTCATTAAAGCCCTCAAGCACTCATCCCGATGACAGCAAATATCGTTTGAGAACATGATTTATTATCGTGTTCAAACCTTCCATTTGGTGGATTCAAAGTTGTTGATTTTCTTGTTTTCATCATTTTGCACAACACTTCACTTGTCGTTGTCAGTGACATCTTCATACCTTTGTAGTATTCTTCCTTTATGGATGCAAGAAGGTCCTTCGAAACATTTGTGGGCAACCTTTGTGGTGTGGTGGTTGAGTTTTGATGTTGGAGTAACCTTGTGGTGTGTGGATGAATTTAAATTGAGCCCTAACTTTTGTGGTCGCTAAAATATCGATTTTGCATTGTGGACTTTCTTGGTGATGCAATTTATTCGACAACTCTATTACAATAATCCACACAAATCAAAGTCTCAACTACAAACGTTACACAAATCAAACCAAAAACACGTACAAAGAAAATTTTGACATTAATAGTAGAGGCAAAGGATTAGGGCTCGATTTCATCTAAATTCCACAAAGTACAAAAGTTCTCAATACTACTGCCAAATTCTTCCTTGATGAACAAAGATATGACACTTAAAACATAATAAATCAAGAAACTCATTCACGAAGAATGAATCGACGAACATAAAAGAGTCAAGAGAGCTTTTGAGAGAGAGGGGGAAAGCACGAGAGGAAAAATTATAGTGAATTGTGAGTTAGACAAGGGTTTCTTCATATTTATATTATCAATCATGCTACAAGTACATAATGTGTTACCTATTGGTTACCGTTAATTCGATAACCAATTAGGTAATTAATTATGTACAATAAGAATAATTCTTATATTATATGAGGAACCCAATCCATTGATCAAAACACGATCCAAGGGCTATGATTTTTCCCACCTAGTTATTTGAGCAACACCTTTAAAAACGTGTCCCCACCTCAAAATAACAACTCTCCACTTTGGACCCAGTCAAATGAACTAATATAAACAAATGTGGAATCAATTGTGCTAAATATTTCTTCAAACATAGGTCAAATACCTTGAAGCATAGTTATTAGACCCGATTCAAATATCGACCCAAATAAAGTACTAGGTCATGGGTTATTGATTGAATCGGTGGGTCATTGCATAAAAATCTATATAAAAAAATTAAAGTTTAAAAATATTTTTAGGCAAAATTATATTTTTTAAAAAAATATTTTTCACTAATTATTTAGGTCTATAAAATGAAGTAAAATGTTTGACCAATTTTTTTATAAAAATACTTTTAGAAAACATATGTATGATAAATTGGATATATATAACTTATTGCACATAAAAAAATATTAAAGTGTGATACAACTCCAATGGTGATGAATTAATTGTTTTACTTAGAGGTCCAATTTTTAATTTCTTGAATCCCCAATATTTTAAAAAGCAATTTTGAAAATCAGTCAACCGGCCGAATTAATGGTCAAAAGCGTCGGTTAACTTGGTTAAAGTTGATTCATGTGCATTCTTATTAAATTAATCTATCTAATCCGGACAAGGGCCTGGGTCACCTATTTTTCGACCCGATCAACCAGTTTGAGTCGGGTTTTATAACTATGCCTTGAAGCCCACTAAGTTACATCATTGCCCATTAAATTTTTTTGGCAACAAACCTAACATACATTAAATGCATAGACCGTACCATCTTAGTGGACTAGCTGTAGAAATTACTCTCTCCCTCCTATTTATATAAGTTGAATTTCCTTATTTTCTTATCTCATTTATATAGTCCTGTTTTATTATTGAGAAATTATTTGTTTTGTTCGTTTACTAATATACCATTATTTAATTTGTCTAGTTTATTTGTTTTGTTCATTTACTAATATACCCTTATTTAATTTGTCTAATTATAATCAATTCTTTTCACTTAATTTTTAAATTGTACAGATTTTAATTCACATTCTTGAAATTATCCAAATACATTCTCACTTTCTCTTGGAAACATGGACAAAAACACATAATTTAATACTAGTTGTTGATAATTAAATAAGGATAAACTACAAAAATTCTTTACAGAAATTGTTTTTTCAATAGCGTTAAATAAAATTTCTTAATCTGTGTGAAAAACTAAATCAACCTATATAGATGGAATGGAGGAGTACATCTTAATGGCTTAAGCAATTGCCTCAAGCTCCTCGTCTCATTAGTTTACAATTAAACTAGTGGTGTTCCAAATAATGAGAACTAGTGGTGTCTCAATAATTATGTAAAAATTCAAATCAACCTATCATATCCATACATATGTTAAATACAAAATGAAACATAATTAAGAGCATCTCTAATGCATTCTATAAATTGTTGTCTACGTGATATGTAAGTCGAGAGACTTTCGATCTGCGTAGCATTGTTTTTAATGAATAGATATTCAAGTCCAAACTGGTCTCCAATCTCTATACAATAATGTTGTTTATGCATCTTCCATTTTTAGAAAAAAGAAAACTACATCTAAATTTGCATAAGAAATATAAATATTGTTAGTCTAACAAATTTTTTGAATCTATACAGAGCTCTATATGATGTCTATTTTTTACTTTATCACATGAGCTTGATAGAACCCCAGTGAAATTGTATTGGAGATAAAATAAAATAAAAATTATTATATATTTTGTGTCTTGTTCAACCACTCTCAAAAGATCATAATGGAATTTTATTCCTTTCCAACTAACAGAATTAATCTCCTGCCCATAGTAGGCAAGAGATATGTTGCTCATCGATGATGTAACAACATTCAACAATATTTTAGACTCCACCGGTTCTATTCCAACTAATACCACTAACACCAAGGCGGAAGAAGGAAGGGCTAGAATTCGATGGAGTCCCTAACTTATTTGAGGTAGAGCAAACGGATCTTCATCCTTCAATTTGTGGAAAATGGGTTTCCAATGGAACCATTATCATGTTCAGTAGTCATATGTTTGACTTTTTAAAGGCCAAAACGGCAAACACAATCATCAAAATATAAAAAGGAAAAGAGATCTAAAAAGAATAGGAAACAAAAAAAAAAAAAAAAAATTCGCCCCAAAACGACGTGTACGGAAACAGCCCATTGAGGACCCGTGTCCCAAAATCGAAAGGCTGGGGGATCAAGTTGCGACAAAATTGTAGGATGAAAGACCTAATTATTTTCTTTCAAATAGATTGGGGACCCCAACTGTAAATTTCCCCAAAAAAAGAAACATCGGGAATGTCAGCTTTGCAAGCAAGCTATTCAAGGAACCGGCGGAAGTTTCGGAAAAAAGGTAAGTGCAGAATTTAGAAACAAGGGTAGATATTCTAAGGTTGTGGATAGCATTCATCAGTGTGAGCAAAAGGTCGGAACTAAAAATCTGAACTCTATTTATACACACGTGTCTATTATTTAAAGGTTAAAAAAGGCAATAAAGTTGGTACCTTGAAGGCACCAATAAATCTTTCACTTTCTTGCAAGCAACAATAATGTTGAGATTTGAGTTTCAAAATACCAATTAATTCGGGCTCAATTCAATCAATCGACATCATCATTAATGGACCAATCTTGCAC
>CAIGRN010097464.1:0-11388 GCA_903798345.1 Fraxinus anomala
CGTCAACTCTTCTGCTCGACCCCCTGGCTAATTTGGTCCACGTGGGCTGACTGTCTACACATTTGCCAACGTGGCAGTCAGCAGGGCCTCGAAATTTGGAAAAATGGTAACGGTGGTAACGCTCTCCAAACCAATAACTTCTACGATAGAACTATATAATTTAATTAGTTTGTTAAATAAATTAAGACTGCTGTCATATTCTCTGACATTTAGTCTCTGTTTGGTGGAGATTAAAATCAGAATTTTAGTAAATTTTGATAGAAGATGATTGAAAAGTTGTGAGACTCATATAATATGTAGTTCAAATTAATTGTTGACTTTAATTTAAATTAAAATCTAGATTTTAATTGGTAGTGAACATGGACTTAATAATATACACGTACTAAAAAATGAAGAATTAAGATTGTACACACTATTGTTTTAGAAAAATTGTAGCATGTGAATTAATATTGGAACATGGGTTGTTAAAGTTTATGCAAATCATGCATTAGTTAACTTGAATACACGGCAGCTATAAAAACATGACAAGTATTTGTATGTGGACATAATTACATTAAATTAGACATAAAACATCGTACGATTAGAATAAGTACGAGTGACAATCAAGTTTGCACTTAATCATGCATTGAAATGTTAAATTTTGATCGCCCATATCCAAGCAATTGTAATAAAGTTCTTAGTAACATTCTCCGAAGTTTCAAAGAAAATGCAAAGTCGATCAACTTTACTCTTAGGAGCCCTGGTGACCAAGTGGAGGACAAACCAACGACATAGGGTAAGGCCAAGCTCAGAGGTTTCAATTTCGATCACATTAATATTCTCGAAAACTTAAATAAGTCTTTCGAAGCGTGTATAATATATCTATTTAAAAAGAAAAAAGAAAAATAAAGTTGCTACCAAAATTTACCTTCTATAAGTGTTTTAGAAATTATGTGCCACTTATTTCATGTGCATGGATTTCAAAAATCAAAAAGAAGTTCACGTAATCAACGAAATAGAATCCCATTAATAATATTTCCTATAGTATTTGCGTTTTTCTTATATAGGCAATGAATGCTTGTACGCAAAGAAGATTGTGAAATATTAATTTAATTAGGGAATTTGATGCAATTAATACAAATAGATAACGTTGGAAAGCAAAATCAGGAGAAAATCGTGACCATATATGATATTTCATTAATGCTCATTTCCACTGTATTTTAATTTTTACAAATTGAACATTTGATTGAAAAATAATTTTACCATGTCTTTGATTTATATTTGATTAATTCTTATACAAGACAATGTGAAAACTCAAATTTTATGCATAAAACCGAGTGATTATAGAAATTGTAATATTACAATTCACACTCTTGCGAGGACGATTTTTATTCAAACACGTGGAAAGATCGTCGATTCAAATGCATGCACGATCCCGAAATGACTCAAATCACGACATCTCAAACGTCGATCGGTAACCACTCAATCTGTTTCTCTCTTACTCACTTAGCTCATTCAAGATGTTATGATTTGAGTGATGAATCGTGTGTATGTGTGTACAGTCGGGTGTCAAATACGAAAAAGAAGTTTAAATTTTGATTACAGTGAGAAATGAGCTGTTGAGGATGGAGTAAAGAGTAGAGACCCCACCCCACCACCCTACACCCACAAATATATATACACGTATGTATATGTATACATAGAGGAAATTTAAACATCATATACCAACCCCATATCCTTCTCTCTTATCAGCAATAAACAACCATAAATGCTATCGAGTCCTCTCAATTCGCTCTGCAATAACTCCTCCACTGCGACATCTCCATTACTTTTTCCCTTTCCTTCTTCCTTCTTCATCTCCTCCATCACCCTCTTTTCTCTCTCTCTCTCTCTCAAGTTTTATCTGCTCTTATTATCTTTTCCTTTAATTTCCATGTCCCCACTATTCTTCTTAAATTCGATTCACAAGAAAAGCGTTCTTTGCAGTAAACCTCAAAACCATTTTTCACAGTATTAATCAAATTCTGCTTTTTCATCAACCCTTTGACCTTAAAACCAGATCTGACCTATTTTGCTTGTCTCTAACCCTAAAACCTGAATATTGTTTTCTAGGGTTTCTATCAACTTTCAAGAACAGTGAGTCACACACACACACACACACATATGTATATATGTTGTACTGTTTGTTTATTCCAACTTCAGCTCTATAAAACCATGATTTTCACCTTGCCGAAGTAATTAAGTTTCATTTTCTGTGATTAATTTGGTAATCTAATCTTGTTTTATCATTTTTTTTTTTGCAGAGAGAGAGAGAAAAGAACCGAGTAAAACTCTACGGACACATTCGTGGGCGTTAAATAGAAATGCCAGATTGAAACTTTTGCCAGTGTCAAAGCTTTCACACACTGTCAACTCCGTGTTGCTCATTTTAGTTCTTTAATGGGCATGTAAGGACAGATGAAAAAAGTCTTGTTTGAAAAGCCACTAACCAAAATTTAGTAATTTTGAGTCTCTTCTTGTTACATGTAACCATCCCATTTGTTTTGTTCAGACACTGCCAAAGAATCTGTTAACCTCAACGCGTTACGTACCTTCTAAAATCCAAAACCAAAACCAAAACCAAAAAGTTAAACCCAGTTTTAGAGGGAGAAATATAGAGAGACAGAGAAGTTTCTAGGGTTTCTTATTGAAGATGATGTGCAGCTTCAAGGGCATACAAGGAGGTCTCACGGCATGAATTTTTTTCAGTCTAGTGTGAAAACTTACAAAGAAAGGTCAGTCGATAAAAACTTTAAATTTTGCAAACCTAAAATCTCATTGTATGTAAGAATTCAAGATACATTTATTGACTTACCCTTGTCATATCATTTTTTACATCATTCTTTCTCAAGGTTTATACAGAATTCTGATGAACAGTATTAGGTTCCGACAAAAAAAAAAATTTCCTTGTCAAGTCAAGTGGGTTTGGCATCAAAAGTCAAACCATTCAGATCTCATTAGACCACGAACTAGGGCATAAAAGTAATTTCAGTGAAATCATTCTCGATATAAACGCTAAAGTACTTTTTCACACATTACACACATTCTCTTAAAGGTCAAAAGATTTGAGCCTTAATAACATTCTTTTTTCTGTAATCGCATTCAAATTTCCATATGGGTTTTTTTTCTTGATGTATAGTTTCCCCCGTGTCCATTGTTTGTTATATCTAGATTATTATAATTAATTTTTAGTTAATATTGCTTTAGTGTATACTCTTGCTTCGCTTAATTATTTTGTTCCTCTTCTTGCAGCTGATTGCAACTTTTTAAGTTTGTAACATAAGAGAATCATGATGTTTCAGCCAAACATGTTTGATAGCCACCATTCCTTGCTGGATATGAGTCATAAAACACCGGAAAATGAGATGGACCTTATTAGGGATGATGAATTCGAGAGCAAATCAGTGACTGATGTAATGGAAGCCCCTTCTGGAGATGATGGAGATCCAAATCAACGCCCCAAAAAGAAGCGTTATCATCGTCACACCCAGCATCAAATCACAGAAATGGAAGCGTAAGTCAAGTGCCTGGGAAAATGAAATAATTAGGAGAGACAGTATCAATTCATTCTATTTATTTTCACGAAAAAAATAAATTAATTTTACAGGTTTTTTAAGGAATGCCCTCACCCGGATGATAAACAAAGGAAAGAGCTTGGACGTCAATTAGGGTTGGAGCCTTTACAAGTTAAATTTTGGTTCCAAAACAAGCGCACTCAGATGAAGGTAAAGTGTTTATCTATTCTAAAGCTTAAATTTTTTTCACTAATGTTTATCAATCTATTAGTACATTAATGTATATATATGAGAAGTCCAACTGTGATAGATTTAATACTTTCAGTCTCAACAAGAGCGCCATGAGAACACGCAACTGAGGAATGAAAACGAGAAGCTTCGTGCAGAGAACATAAGGTATAAAGAAGCTCTTAGCAATGCTGCTTGTCCTAACTGTGGAGGGCCAGCTGCCATTGGCGAGATGTCCTTTGATGAGCAGCATTTGAGGATAGAGAATGCTCGCTTAAGGGAAGAGGTAATAAGAAGAGACTAGATACATTTGAATTAGGAAAACTGGTTTTTAATAGGTGTTAAAAGGATTTTGTTTAATGCATGTATAAATTGATAATCAGTTCGATCAAATTATGTATTTAATAAATGAGTCATTAGGTGTTTTATATGCAGTTTTTAACTTATGTACATGGGTATCCTCTTTCCAGATTGATAGGATATCTGGAATTGCTGCAAAGTATGTTGGGAAACCTATGCTTTCTTATGCACATATTTCTCCTGGATCATCTCGTTCACTTGATCTTGGACCGGTAAATTTTGGGCCGCAGACAGGCATGGCTGGTGAGATATATGGTGCAGCTGATCTACTTAGGTCAGTCTCTGGGCCAACTGATGCCAACAAACCCATTATCATTGAGTTGGCTGTTGCTGCAATGGAAGAATTGATCCGAATGGCCCAATCCGGAGAGCATTTATGGATACCTAGCACGGACAATTCTGCTGAGACTTTGAGTGAAGAGGAATATGTCCGGACATTCCCTCGAGGGATCGGGCCAAAGCCCTTGGGATTGAAATCTGAGGCATCTCGAGAGTCTGCTGTTGTGATAATGAATCACATCAGCTTGGTTGAGATTCTGATGGATGTGGTAGGATTTCTTGTATGCATATTTGGACATCAGCATATAATTTTTTCTTCCATTTTAATCAGCAGTTTTGGTTTCATTATGATTGCAGAATCAATGGACAAGCGTGTTCTCCAGCATTGTCTCAAGAGCGATGACCGTTGAAGTTTTATCAACTGGAGTAGCCGGCAACTATAATGGAGCTTTACAAGTGGTATGCATAAAAATCATTTATCTTGACGATTGCTATTCTTCACTGTTTAAGAATGGACATTTTCTCCGAAACTACTTTAAATTGTTAATCCTAGTGCTATTATCTTTGTAGATGACTGCTGAGTTCCAGGTCCCTTCCCCATTGGTTCCAACTCGCGAAAACTATTTTGCAAGATACTGCAAACAACATGGTGACGGGACTTGGGCTGTGGTTGATGTTTCTTTGGACAATATAAGACCTACCTCTATATCCAGGTGTAGACGAAGGCCATCTGGTTGTTTGATCCAAGAATTACCAAATGGTTACTCAAAGGTATAACAAATTCTCAAGTTAGTAATATAGACCTATATATTGCTATTCGTGAATATGCTAACATATATCTCAGGTTACATGGGTGGAACATGTTGAGGTGGATGACAGATCTGTTCACAACATCTACAAACCACTGGTCAATTCCGGTCTCGCATTTGGGGCAAGACGCTGGGTAGCGACGTTGGATAGACAATGTGAACGTCTTGCAAGTGTAATGGCTAATAATATTTCAACAGGAGATGTTGGGGGTACTGACAGATTTCAATTTTTACTTTTTCTAAAATATTAGATGACATGATTTCTTAAGCCTGTGCTAAATTGAATATTTTCTGGTCCAGTGATATCGTCTCCAGAAGGTAGAAAGAGTATGTTGAAGCTGGCAGAAAGAATGGTAATGAGCTTCTGCTCTGGTGTCGGTGCTTCAACTGCACACACATGGACAACAATGTCAGGAAGTGGAGCTGATGATGTTAGGGTTATGACCAGAAAGAGCGTGGATGATCCAGGCAGGCCTCCTGGTATTGTGCTAAGTGCTGCTACTTCATTTTGGCTCCCAGTTCCACCAAAAAGAGTTTTCGACTTTCTTCGTGATGAGAATTCAAGAAATGAGGTATGAACATTTTTTTTGAGTCCTGAAATTTAAATGTCTCAAGTCAATCTTTGATCTCAAATCACTTTCGCAGCTACAATGATCAAATGAAACACTAAAAATATCTTTACCATTTACAATTTCAGCAGCTTATTCCAGAAGTTACAATGATTCTTGAAGAAATGACTTTACGTATTACTCACATATTATGCTATATTACAATTACAGTGGGATATTCTTTCAAATGGAGGCCTTGTTCAAGAAATGGCACATATTGCAAATGGCCGTGATCCGGGCAATTCTGTCTCTTTACTGCGTGTCAATGTAAGTTGTTGATAAATCTTTCGAGAAGTTTATAATCTGATCCTTTCATATCAGAATTTTTTCTCCCAAATGACTGGACTGTTCTTCATAAACTGTTGAAACTTTAATGTGCAGAGTGCAAACTCAAGCCAAAGCAATATGCTGATACTACAAGAGAGCTGTACTGATTCAACAGGCTCCTATGTTATCTATGCTCCAGTTGATATTGTTGCCATGAATGTGGTCTTAAGCGGCGGTGATCCAGACTATGTTGCCCTCTTACCATCTGGTTTCGCTATTCTTCCCGATGGACCTATGAATCTGGCCGGAGGGATTAATGCTGAGGTTGGGTCCGGCGGATCATTACTCACCGTTGCCTTTCAGATATTGGTAGACTCAGTTCCAACTGCAAAACTTTCTTTGGGTTCAGTCGCAACTGTTAATAGCCTCATCAAGTGCACCGTTGAAAGGATCAAGGGTGCTGTGCTGTGCGAAGGTGCATGACCTAAATGTATGCTTCCTGGTGAGCTTTTCCTTTTAAACTGATTCTCAGCTTAGACAACTATTGTATTCTCCCTTATGACCTGTTCTGAAAACTCTTCCTTCAGAGCATTCAGTGCCTGACAGCAGGAAACACATTTTTAGGTGCCAACGTGTTAAATTTTTAGAAGTATATGCTGCACTCCTAAATAAACCGACTTATAATATCGCAAAAAAGTAGGCTAACAGGCAGAATTGAAATTTTACATTGTGAAATATTCTTTGGGTTAGGTTACGACCTTCTGGTAAATATTTGATCAACCACAAACGAGGTGTCTTCACATTTTTTCACCTAAATCTTGACACTGTCAGAACATATGCTTAATTAAATACAGTTCCTTCATTGTGACATCTTCTTTGTGTTCATTCTGACATCATTTTTTGTTACTCCTTTCATTGCAGTTTAGACTTGAAATGAAGAACAAACGGGAACGAAGGATGTTTACCGTAGGATTTGAGAGAAAGGGAAAGAAGTCAAGAACGCACCTTGTATAATCCATGCTGTGTAGTGTTAATTATCTTGGATGAAGAAAGCATCTTGAGTTTCACCACTCAGCAAGGTTAATATAGGTTCGGGTATTGACTAGAACAAAGACCTTTTAAACTCATTTGTACCTTTGTTTTGCATCAACTTCAGGGTTCTTCTTTTTTCTTTTAGTAGTTGTTTCTATTTAAAGAGGTTTAGTTAGCAGACTGGAACCTCAATCTGGATCTAACAGTGTCTTCCTTTCGAAGTGAATTCTTGCTTTAGTAATATTTAACTTTAGTTTTCTTGATTTGATATTACTCGACTAAAAAGATCTTTCCTAACTTCAACTCTTTCAACCTTTTAAACAGTTCACAAACCGCTTTTATTGCAGAAGGCTGAAGCGAAACTGATTGTAGAAAAGAGGAAATGGGCAACAATAGAATTACTTTCCGGGGAATGTTTTATATAAGACTCATTCACCATGATATATGAAGCAGTTCAAGTTGTAAGTGAAGCAGATAAAATTGGTGTAAATGCCTTAAATTAAACCTCAATTCTTCAAATTTATTCTACTCCAATAGCATATAATCTTGTTGAGTTAATCTGGCTCAAACTGGTTAAGTTGAACTTTAGGAGTAAAAAAAGAAAAAACAAACAGTATTGATGAATGATTAGGACTCTAAATGAATCGAATAAGGATCTGATATGTCCATATCCGATCCGATAATTCAATGAATATTTGATTGTTAAATTCATATTCGATTTGCTATATTATCGAATATCCGATCCGAAATTAAAGAAATTAGGAAAATAAAAATCAATGTTGAAATTAACCTTTTTTATTTTATCTTTTTTCCCAACTTTTCCAAAATTTTCAACATTTTTAACTTTTGATCAATTGGTTTGAAAGGCACGAAAGTTGCTTACTAATTTATTGACTCACTCATTTATAGAAGACATTTTCAAGCATTTTTTTTTTATAAACTTTCAATGTGTAAGAGTCAATTTGGTTTGGTTGTAGTACATTGTATCTTAGGTTTGGCTTGTAGTGTATTGCACATTTAGTTTGAATGTAGTACATTGTACTATTATATAAATAGTTATTTATATATTTATTAAACTAATCATTTCTCCTATTTTTTAACTAATTAATAAAAATTTGAAACTCAAAACACTATTATACTATATTTTATTTATCAAATATATTTATTTTGTTAAGCTCTTAAAACTGCATTTGATACTATAATTTGTATTTATTATTAAATATTTTTTAGATAGATTAAAATAAGAAAATACTTTTTTTATGCCTAGACTTCGTCTAGACTCGCCTACCCTGAAACTTCCACGCATTACGCTTTTTAGAACACTATATATATGTGAATTGACTTTCTTATTTTCTTTTTATATTTGAATTTGATGACTTCTTTATTCTAAATTTCTTTATTTTCTTATTTATTTATTTTAGTGTCAAATAACATGCTATAAAAATATTTAATTGACTTATTTGTGTATAATAAATTGGATTAGGTTGTTATCGGATTGGATTGAGTTATATACATATTTGATCCATTTAGTTAACGAATTATCACATTCGGATCTTGATCGAGTTATCAGACTGAGATCATGAATGCATCTCGCATCAATTTCTTTAGATTTGGATGAAAATCAAATTCATTGACAGTCCTATCTACCATGGAGTTTCCACTAAGAACTGAAGCCAAAACTCCGGAAATTTCCAGATTTATGCCATTACGATATATCGTCCAGAAAGGCTATTTGTGAGGGATAACGAAGCCAATATGTAAATCACAATTAATTCAGTGGCAGTGAGGGATATAGCAAGTAGCAACTTGTACTACGTAATAATTAATTTTCTTGAATTACGTGAACTCTGCCAACCAAAACTTAATGCAAATGGAAAATCAGTTGTTGAAACATTAAAATAACCTGCCTAAAATGGCATGCTGCCTAGTAACTGGAAAATTTTCAATTATCCCTATAAAAATTATTTAAAATAGTAACCTAAAAGATATGCGCATATGAAAACTCGAAAGTTTGCATAAACATAGAGAAACAACAGCAATTTAGCTGAAAATCATAAATAGCTTAACACATAATCTGCTTACCAATATTTGTACCCTATGATTAGCACTCATTGAGCAAGACTTGATGCGAAATCTCATGCAAATTCAACTAAATGAAACTAATTTCCTTTTTATTGATATGTTATATACGTTATGTTTGTCCTCAATATTACTTGTAAATGCAATACATATTCGTTAGAATGACTTGATCGTCTTAGTAGACTCGTTTGATACATGTTTATGGAGTGTCAAGGATGAATGTCGGTAGATAGATATCAAAATGTTAGGTATATAGAATCACATCACATTGAATTCCTCACTGTCTATAATTAACTATCTAGCAACCATTGTAGTAGTGTTATATTTTGGCTGCACTCGAGTTATTTGGGATGGACAATGTCATATAGCATCCATGAAGAGGTTTCCTGACGTACAGACATTGGAATCCATGAGTTCTGAGACCAGTGATTCCGGACAATAGAGCACTTTGGAAGATCTCTCCAACGTGTAGGATTCGGGTTGGAATAGTGAAATGAATACATATAAATGAGGTGGATGGTGCAATTTCAGATCAAAATAGGAAAAAATAAAGTAGCAATTTTGCGAGGAAGAGAGCAGCCAGTTATTACCAAGTAAAATAATGGAAATGAAGGGTAAAATATTTGCATACTCTTTCAGGTAAAAAAAAAAAAACCCTCTTGCACTGAGAAAGAAAGAATGGAAACAAAATATAAACTTATTCCCCAGCATTCCCACCTTTTGTTCCTTTCCTCTATGCTCATCCAAAATACTGGAGTTAGAAATTCATTTTTCCTCTATTTTCCCTTTAACGTCCCTATTTCCCTTTTTTATTTAAGAACTGTTTTCTCATAGCTAATGCCTCTGTTTGTTGTATTTCTATTCAATATGAAACCATAAACTTTCATTTCAACCAGTAATGAAGTGTCTTCATCTACAAAGAGAAAAGGGTTCTAATAAATCCTTATATCTTCTTTGATTTTGCAGCATTCTAATTGCATAATTGTACTCAAAATTTCAGGCACGGTTTCGATCGTACTGAAAATTCATATTATTCAAGTTCTGTTGCTTACAAATCTTACAAGAATTGTGTAGTTTTTTATTATGATTTAACTTTTAAAAATTTGTAGAAAGTTTAATCATTCTTAGAAAGTGGGATTGTTAAGTGTAAATTCAATTTTACGGCCTACTAATCACTGTTACAACATTCGTGGGACAACTATGAGCCTTTTGCTTCCAGACGAAGCACGTCTCACTCAACTACTAATTCAACCATGATCACATTCCCTAAGACAGTTTTGTGTATATATCTTACATTTCGTGTGAAAGCCAACATGTTAAGGGATAAAATCTCACATCAAATAAATATGTAAACATAAACCAACTTATAAAGGATTGTATCCCTCTTAATAACGTTGACTTTTTAAGATGGAACCCCAATTCTTAATATGGTATCAGAGTTTATTAAACTCTAACGAGTAATTCGANCATAAACCAACTTATAAAGGATTGTATCCCTCTTAATAACGTTGACTTTTTAAGATGGAACCCCAATTCTTAATATGGTATCAGAGTTTATTAAACTCTAACGAGTAATTCGATCCAATTAAGACTCCAAAAGTGAGTATACGGATTTCAAGATTGGTCTGCTCAAACGAGCCACCATCTTGCGGGGCATGTTGAGAGATAGAATTTCAAATCGAATAAAGATGTAAACATAAACCAACTTATAAATGATTGAGTTACTCTTCATGATAAGGTTGACATTTTAAGATGGAACCACAAATCTTAACATGGTGTCA
The DNA here is from genome assembly GCA_903798345.1 of Fraxinus anomala. Taxonomy (NCBI): domain Eukaryota; kingdom Viridiplantae; phylum Streptophyta; class Magnoliopsida; order Lamiales; family Oleaceae; genus Fraxinus; species Fraxinus anomala. The sequence continues at coordinate 10,977 of CAIGRN010097464.1, forward strand.
GTGTCCATTAAGCTCTAACGAGCAATTCGATCCGATTAAGACTCTAAAAGTGAACATACGAATTTCAAGATTGATCTGCTCAAACGAGCCACTATTTTGCGGGAGCATGTTAAGGGATAAAATTCCACATCTAATAAAGATGTAAACATAACACAACTTATAAATGATTGAATTACTTCTCTTAATAAGGTTGACCTCTTAAGATGGAACCTTAATTCTTAACACAACAAGGCGGACACTCTTACCTAACAAGTGCCTAGCACAGCGTCAATTTCAGGAGTACCGTCTTGGAGAGGCATGATAAAGAATAGGAATATGGGATTCTCCTCCATTGACTCATCATAACAAGTAACATTATTTGAATTCAATTGGATTTTTATTTTTTATTTTTTTTCGACTGTATCATTTGATT
>CAIGRN010097475.1:0-12939 GCA_903798345.1 Fraxinus anomala
TCAAAGTATTTCAGTTTTCAATGTTGGAAAATAATAAAATAATCTAAAGAAAAGCTAGTTAAAATAAAAGATAAACAAAAATAATAAATATTTTTTGGGAGTAGTAAAATTAAGTGTTAAATATAAAGAGCTTGTTGGAGTACTTCAGAATTTTAACTCTCTAAATTTATAGATGCTCTCCAAATGATAGAATATGCTATTTAAAAATAGAGAATCTATTGGAGATGCTCTAAGTTCCTTATTTTAGCATTCAAGTTTTTTTCTCCATGATGGCCAAGTGACTACAGTCAGACAAATAGATATCCTTAAGAGTTTACCTTGAATCTTCTGAAATTTTTTTTTGGGGAATTAGTGTATATTGTTTTACAGTTGTATAAAACTTCTGATAAACTTATAAAACTTTTGATAAAAGTTTAACAATGCAGAAACTTTGTTAAATGAAAGGAGAATGGTAGAAACAAAATATATATAAAAGAAAACAATGAAATAAATGGGAACAAAGATCTGAGACAAGTGTTTAACACTGTCTTCAAGACGAATTTCCCGCAATGGCGCTAATGAAGTTCGGCAATCATCTCCATCAAAGTATTTCAGTTTTCAATGTTGGAAAATAATAAAATAATCTAAAGAAAAGCTAGTTAAAATAAAAGATAAACAAAAATAATAAATATTTTTTGGGAGTAGTAAAATTAAGTGTTAAATATAAAGAGCTTGTTGGAGTACTTCAGAATTTTAACTCTCTAAATTTATAGATGCTCTCCAAATGATAGAATATGCTCTTTAAAAATAGAGAGTCTATTGGAGATGCTCTAAGTTCCTTATTTTAGCATTCAAGTTTTTTTCTCCATGATGGCCAAGTGACTACGGTCAGACAAATAGATATCCTTAAGAGTTTACCTTGAATCTTCTGAAATTTTTTTTTTGGGAATTAGTGTATATTGTTTTACAGTTGTATAAAACTTTTGATAAACTTATAAAACTTTTGATAAAAGTTTAACAATGCAGAAACTTTGTTAAATGAAAGGAGAATGGTAGAAACAAAATATATATAAAAGAAAACAATGAAACAAATGGGAACAAAGATCTGAGACAAGTGTTTAACACTGTCTTCAAGACGAATTTCCCGCAATGGTAGATTACTTCAAGCCGTTAGTAGAGGCAAGATACAACAGAAAACTTCTTATAGTAGAAACACTTCAAATTACAAGGCCAAGGTGAACCGAAAATAGAATTTCTTTCTACTCAAGAATGGTTTTATATGCAAGAAAGGGACTGATTTTGTAAGAGTTTTTGATGCAAGAATCATGTAGAATGATAATGGATGACTTAATAACGTCCAAGGGGTCCAATTTATAGATGGTGAGGGGAAGTAGTGATCGGTGTTCGCCTGGCGCCGAGCTAGCATTCGAGCAACGGTCACATATGCTGAAAATTCCATTTTCCTTCCTATTTTGGATAACAATTTCTCATTCATCAAGAATTGTTTTTGAGATCCAAATATACTATGATCACAATCTCGAAGAGTAGAACAAGTTAGTCTATTTACTTTCGTAATTTGACTATTGGATCAAATCTAAATAATTGACCGAATTTGATATAAAATCAACTTTTCAAAATTTTACTTAACCATTTTCTCAACTTATTAAACCAAATTTCAACAATCCTCCACATGAATGAATATTTCAAACAAGCAAATGATAATGCAGACATTAATAGAGAGATAAGTGAAAAAATATCGCATCATGAGAGGTAGCTTCTGGCCTTGAACCTTCCAAATGATCCCCTTGGAAATGTAAATGATTCATCAATAGGATAGACTTGTAGATGAATTGATATAGCACAATTTTTGAGCTCTACAAGCTTTAATTAATTAATAAATATACCAGCAAGGCCTTCAATATGTGCTTCTTTCATTAAATATAAATCTCCAATCAAACGATCAATACATGTAAAATATCACTTCAACTTCAAGTTCTAAAATCAAGATCATACTATTTAAATTTATTGACAAAAAAGTATAGTTATTATCAACGTACCTTGAAGTCGGTGACAATTTCTCAAACAAGCCTCTGGATTCAATATTCACGAGTTGCGAATTTTACTGTATCATAACATTTATATAATAAGCATAAACCAGCAGGAAGGCATCAACAAAACTAACAAGTAATTGAACTATTGAAGTAGAGGAACATATACAGTTACCGTCTATCAAAGAGCATAGTTGGGCTATACTGGCGTGCCACGTGACGGTGCGAGTCAAGGCTACGGCTATAGGAGAAAAGGGAGCTGGGAAGTAGAACATGGAATATAGGGTTTGGCTTCTGTCTTTTCTTAAAATGTGAGAATTGATATGAAATGTCATATGATAATTGATATAGTCCATGGGTTATTGAAATTTTTTTTCCTACACAATTCCTAATGGGTTGATTTTTTTATTTTTATTTTTTTATAGTAAAAAGCCCAACAAAAGAAAAGACCCAAAATCTTAAAAAAAATAAAAAAAATTGCCCCAATACACTCATCTTCTTCTAGTTTCTTCTTCCCATGTATCTGTAACTGAGCACTGGTGGTCGCGCTTTTAAATTCCAATGAATCCAACACATGTGATTGTGCCCCATCAACGAAAGATGAAAACATGATAAATGTATTAACAAATGTTAGAACACATATTGAAATCTTATAAATCATTGAGGTATATCTCTAACCGATAACAATAAAATCTACTAAAAATTCCATTGGTGATCAAACAATTGAAAAGAACGATCATACGATAATAAACATCCACAAATCAAACCAAATTAAAGTCAAAATAATTAATTAAAAACTAAAAATATCATATTAAGGATTCATCTTATCCTATCAATGTATAAAACCAGTCTAGCACATTGGAATTACAAGAAATCATATTAAATCTATACAACACTCATAATTGTGAATTAATGATTGAAAGAAGACGGGTCTTGATATTCTTGAATTTCTTCAAAATAATTTTGATAAATTTTCAATAATTTTTCGCTTCTTTCCCCAAAATCCCAGGATTCATCTCCAATTGGTGAGCTTTTGAACTTCGTCTTTGAAATCTTCTCACAATATATGATTTTACCCATATTTTATGATGAAAATTGATGAAATATTGTAATATGAGAGGTGTCTAATGAGTTAATTGCTATTAGGCATATGTAGCAGTTGAAAATTGGTTAAAAATAATGTCTAAATTGGTTTTCAAAACAGTTCCATCGAATAAGGAAAGTTACCTTCACGCGCACATGTTTTTTGTTTCTGCACAGTTGTTAGTATTTTAGTCATAACTTTCTGTCTCGATATCCGATTGAAGTGATTTAAAGTGCGTTGAAAAGCTAACTCAAAGAGACAAAATTTGCAAAAATAGAATATTTCCATTTCGGATGTTTACTGTACCAAAAATGGGTCTCAATTTTTGACTAAAAATCAGGAATATAACTTGTGCGATTGAAAATTGATTTGTGATAATATTTAGATCATATTCTATTCCTTTTTTTATTTTTAATTACATCCAATTGTCTCCTAGTAATCCTCGAAGTATCGCATTGTGGTCGAAATCAACTGTTGAATATTTGTTGGTACTCAAACTTTGGATTTCGCCCATTTTCGTCGTTTTTCGCTTCTTTCTTTCAATTCCACTCCAATCATTGAATTTTGCCTAATAAACGAAATGTACAATAGATTAGGCTATATTTACTTAAAAGAATCATCACATATCGCTATTTTAGGCATCGATAAGTGTATAAACCAAACTCAATCACGATGGAAGGAAATTATTGTCCACAATCAAGTGCCAAATTTTGTTAGATTTCATATCAAAAATGTGTTTTAGGCATTTTCCTATTTTGGTGTGAATTTCCGAATGAATTTTCAATAGTTTGCTGTCATCTTTATCTCTCTTCTTGTCATTTTTGTTTCTGCACAGTTGTTAGTCATAACTTTCTGTCTCGATATCCGATTGAAGTGATTTAAAGTGCGTTGAAAAGCTAACTCAAAGAGACAAAATTTGCCAAAATAGAATATTTCCATTTCGGATGTTTACTGTACCAAAAATGGGTCTCAATTTTTGACTAAAAATCAGGAATATAACTTGTGCGATTGAAAATTGATTTGTGATAATATTTAGATCATATTCTACTCCTTTTTTATTTTTAATTACATCCAGTTGTCTCCTAGTAATCCTCGAAGTATTGCATTGTGGTCGAAATCAACTGTTGAATATTTGTTGGTACTCAAATTTTGGATTTCGCCCATTTTCGTCGTTTTTCGCTTCTTTCTTTCAATTCTACTCCAATCATTGAATTTTGCCTAATAAACGAAATGTACAATAGATTAGGCTATATTTACTTAAAAGAATCATCACATATCGCTATTTTAGGCATCGATAAGTGTATAAACCAATCTCAATCACGATGGAAGGAGATTATTGTCCACAATCAAGTGCCAAATTTTGTTAGATTTCATATCAAAAATGTGTTTTAGGCATTTTCCTCTTTTGGTGTGAATTTCCGAATGAATTTTCAATAGTTTGCTGTCATCTTTATCTCTCTTCTTGTCCTAGACAAGAATGGGAAGTTGTATGCAAGTTAAAGGAGGTTATTAGAGTTGTGGGTTTAAATTTTATGTTCAAAATGCTGCCTCCAATCCTTTCGATGTTGTCCAGGTGGGGTCACCCCCATGTGGGCGACCCACGATCAGGTTTTGTTAAGTGATAGAATCGCACATCGAATAAAGATGAAAACATAGACCAACTTATAAAGGACTACTCATCTTAATAAGGTTGACATTTTAAGATGAACCTCGAATCTTAACATGGTATCAGAGCCCATTAAGTTCTAACGAGCAATTCGATCCGGTTAAGACTCCAAAAGTGAGCATACGAATTTCAAGATTGGTCTGCTCAAACGAGCCATCATCTTGCGGGGGACATGTTAAGGGATAGAATCCCATATCGATTAAAGATGTAAACATAGACTAATTTATATAGGTTTGAGCTACTCCTCTTAATAATGTTAACCTTTTAAGATGGAATCTCAATTCTTAACAGGTTTTTCCAACAGTTTCTCTACACTGCTACCAGCGAAAATCTCTTGACGGATTTTAGGGATGCTCACAACCCTTGTATCTATAGAACAAGCGTAAACTTTTCTCCTTTAGTGGAGGAACAAAATTTTGCTGAGCGCACTATTAGAACACATGATATTATGGCTGAAGAAGGTATTAAAAGTGGTGCTGCCTCAGCTTCATTGGAGCGTAGTGAATACTATAGAATCCGATGGTGGTTTTTCCTGAATTTAACTGGACCTCTAATGCGAATAAGCCAGGCCTATTTGATCCATTTTCATTTGTTCTTCTTTTAATAATTGAATTTTTTTATCTCTTGATTCTTCCTTTTATTTGTATTGTAATTAATTGGAGACTCCGCTGCACCACTAAAAATCGGCTACCATCATATGTATTTGTTTGTTGTTGTCGGTATGCAGTTAAGGCTCTGAACAAAGCGAGGTTGGAGGCAAATATTAGAGCATACGGGGAGAAAAATTACCAGAACAAATGGCCAAGCCCTCATGTAGTGGTTTCTGGTGCCTTATTATTGCTATCATTTGTAAAGTACTTTTACAGTCCCTTTGGATGGTTAGCTCTTGGAGCAGTTGCTGTTGGAATCGGGCCAATTGTGTTAAGGGCTGTTGCTGCGTTATGCAATCTCACAATTGATATCAACATGCTTGTTGTCATTGCAGGTGCCTAACTATATATGTACATACACACATACCTATAACCCAATGTTTTGCAACAAGAAGAACCAGAAAGTGATGGACAAAAACTGAAACTGTATAATAAACGAAGTGCTATGGATTTTCTTGAAACCCAGTCACCTAGTAGATGTTAAATGTTTTCCAGCAAGACTATGAATTTTGAGATATTCTTAAGAAATACATAAAAGATAGTTAAATAATAAAAAATAGAACACGAGCATGTCATTTCGTATGTTTGTACATGTTCAATTACAGTTTGTTCTATTTGACTTCAAGTTTCTTGATATTTATATATTATCTTACAGTTGCTGGATCAATCGCTCTCGAGGATTATTGGGAAGCTGGCACAATTGTTTTTTTGTTTACAATAGCAAAATGGCTAGAGTCAAGGGCAAGTCACAAGGTATGCAAATCTCAATTTATCTCGACTCTTTTTCTTTCTTCCTCCCTGTGTTTTCTTCTAGCTTTAATATGAAGATTATGAGCTTTGGATGTTACACATCGATGAATATTTTTAGATTTTAATATCACTTTGATTAGCAGCCTGTAGTCTGAAATGATTTTCCATAACAATGCCTGCAGGCCACTGCTGCCATGTCATCACTGGCCAATGCCGTACCTCTAAGAGCTGTCCTTGCTGATACTGGAGAAGAAATCAATGTTGATGAAGTCGAGTTGAACACCATTCTTGCTGTTAAGGCTGGTGAAATTATCCCCATTGATGGAGTTGTTGTGGAAGGCAATTGTGAAGTGGATGAGAAAACTTTGACGGGAGAATCATTTCCTGTATCAAAACAAAAAGATTCCATTGTTTTGGCTAGCACAATTAATCTCAACGGTAGTCTTCGAACCTAAACTTGTTCTGTGCCAATAAGAAACATACTAAAATTGTTCTGTTGATTGTTGACTTATAATTGCTCTTATTTTGGCATTTTTAGGCTACATAAGCATTAAAACTACATCTGTTGCTCAAGATTCTGTGGTGGCTAAAATGGCAACTCTTGTAGAAGAGGCTCAAAACAACAAATCCAGAACCCAAAGATTTATAGACAAATTTGCCAATTACTACACACCAGGTTAACAATTTATTTTACCGAAGTTGATATGCTAGTAAAACAAAATGTTGAATGCCTATGTATGTCCTGATGATATTAAATATATTTTTCCATGTTCAAAATTCATTCATGAATATCAAGAACTTCTGCAATTATACTGTTTAAAATATTATCAAGTTATACTGTTACTTGTTTCAGTGATAGTTGCTATTTCTGCGACTTTGGCATTAGTTCCTGTTGCATCTAGAATTCACAACAAGACAGAATGGTACCGCTTGGCTCTCGTTGCTTTGGTGAGTGGATGTCCATGTGCTCTTGTTCTCTCTACACCAGTTGCCATGTTATGTGGACTGTCGAAAGCTGCAAACCTAGGCCTTCTGTTTAAAGGAGAGGAACATCTTGAAGCTCTTTCAAAAATAAAGATCATGGGATTTGACAAAACCGGGACTATAACAAGAGGAGAATTTGTGGTGACAGATTTCAAATCTCTCTTGGATGATGTTAGCTTGAACACACTTCTTTACTGGTACTAGCTACATTTTACTTTTAAGTACTTTGTATGGAAATGTTGGCAAACCCATTTTTAGTCACATAAGACAGGTGGAAAGATGCATTTTTATTCTGTAATACATAACTTCAACTGCTGAATGCTAAAATAGGAAATTTCAAGTTTAATAGTATGTCCGTGTTCCCTAGTGTAGATAAGAAGCTTCAGAAATGGAAGTTGAACATCTCCATTGAATATTAACAGGGTTTCAAGCATTGAGAGCAAATCGAGCCATCCAATGGCAACTGCTCTGGTTGACTTTGCAAGAGCACATTCAATAGAGCCAAAACCTGACAAAGTGGAGAAATTTGAAAGCTTTCCTGGAGAAGGGATTTTTGGAAAAGTTGAAGGCAATGAGATTTTTGTTGGAAATTGGAAAATTTCTTCACGAGCAGGGTGTACCGCAGGTGAAAAACTGAACTTCCATCTCTTCGAACTTTGTCTTGAAATTAGTAATAAAAAATGCAGCATGTGTAAGTTATGTATTTAACAGAATAAACTAGTAAAACAATTGTTGAATATTTAGATAAGAAACTAAGATGAGTTGTAAACACTTTGCTTATTTAACACTAATCTTTATTCGTTTTTTGACGTCCAGTTCCGATGTTACAAGGCGGTAGTAGAGAAGGAAAGTCTGTTGGTTACATATACTTGGGATCGTCTCCTGCTGGCATCTTCAGTCTCTCTGATATATGAAGAACAGGATCAAAGGAAGCCTAAAATGAGCTAAAGTTGACGGGCATTAAAACTGTTATGCTCACTGGCGATTCCTATGCAGCTGCCAAGCATGCACAAGATCAGGCAAGGACTCCTTTACACATGATCAAGTTCTATAAGTTCTTGTTTGTTGTGGCTCATGTTATGGGTTCAAATGAAAACATTCTTACTAGAAATATTTAAATATCAATCTCGTACCAAATCCCATCAATTGATTTAATGTTTCGAGAATTATGAGACATTTAATAATAAGCATCCAGAAGATGTTATGTTCCTTTAATAAGTATAGGCAGAATAGCTGACTTCTAAGCTTACCACATCATTGTTAAATAAAAGAGAGCGCACTAGCGCTTTTATAAGGTTAGGCAGAAGATATCTGGCTTAAAGTAGCTTAGTTAGAAGTTATCTAGCTAAAAGTTCCTCAAAGTAGTGAATTATTTATGCTGATGAACAAATGGACTAATTAAAAACATTTTTCTCTAGTTAGGGGGTGTTTTAGATGTTATTCATGCAGAACTCCTACCTGAAGACAAGGGAAGGATTATAAAAGAGCTCCAGAAGGATGGTCCAACAGCCATGATTGGTGATGGCGTGAATGATGCTCCTGCATTAGCTACGGCAAATATAGGTATCTCAATGGGTGTTTCAGGCTCAGCGCTAGCAACAGAAGTAGGACACGTAGTTCTCATGTCCAATGACATTTCCAGGATACCACAAGCTGTGCATATTTCCAGAGAAGTCCTAAGGAAAGTCATTCAGAATGCGATAATAGCAATTACACCCAAGGCTGCCATATTAGTATTGGCCATTTTAGGCCATCCATCAGTGTTGGCTGCAGTGCTCACAGACGTTGGGACATGCTTGTTAGTTATCTTCAATAGTATGCTGCTACTAGGAAAGCCAAGACAGGGGAAAACATTCATGGATACAAATGACTGTTCCTCTTGTACTAATAAAAGTTGTTCTAACGTTGAATCACAAAACAAGTGTGGGGCTCAAACATGCTCTTCCAAGAAGTGCATCCCAAGATGTAGATCAACTGATTTAAGCTCAAGGTCTTGTGGGCACAGGAGACGCTTCAACTTTATTGAAAATGAGGAATTGCTTTGTAATTTGCTCAATGAGGAAGAAGTCATAGATCATCAGTGCTGTGATAAAGTCTCACAACATTTGGAATCACAGGGCATGCACAATCAATTAGAACATTTATGTTGCAGCGAGGAAAATAAATGTGAAAACTCGGCTCCAGTTACCAACATTTACATAGAAGATGGTGGGATACACGAAGAGAAACACAATGAATATCGCAAAAGTAGTGCTGCAACTTGTAAGAGTGCTTTAAAGTCGTTGGGATCAGATGATTACATAATTACTGAAAGCCAATGTTTAAAGGAGGAATGCTGTGTCAAGAATGTACAGTATGGATATACAATCACAGGAGGCTTATCAGAAATAATCACTGAGTAGATGCTGTTGCATGGTTAAGAATTAAATAATGGTTAGAATTTTTCTATGTTGTGATGATAATGTGACTTATGGTTTATTAAGATAACTGATATAATATCTTAATATTGTTTTGGAAGCCCAATTGATTATGTTTCCATATTGGATGTCTTCTAAAATAAAAGGATAGTACTAGGTGGAAGGTATTACAACTGATTACATTGAATAATTATTTTTCATTATTTAATAAAACAAATGTAATTTTCCTAGCAATCATATAACATAATGCAGATGGTGGAGATAGGTTTAGTTCAAACAAGATAAGATATTGTAAATGAATACTTGTTTTGAAGAGACTTCCTAAATCAAGAAAAATAATCTCTTACAACAGTATAAATAAAATGCGAGTAGCTATCCATCCATAAAATATCGCAACTTGAAGTAGTAAACAGTACGTGCCAATGTGTGGGCTACCGTTGAAGTGTGGAGCCTAATTATTATCGATTCTAATTATTGTCACTTCGCAAAGTTGATCGCGGATCGACCTTGGTTGCCATGGGGGTTGGAAGGGGGGCATGAGGCCTCCTTTCCTGGGTTCGCCCCCGGGCCAAAATTTAATCCAAGACTTGTTTACAAATTTGTATCCTAATATAATTCGGTTTTGCCCTAATTTATCTTATACGTAGGGAGTCATCCTTAGGCTTTGTTATTATCATCAAAAAGAGGGAAAAAGAGGCTAAAAAAGATAGGAGTGCAGTTTTCTCTTGTAAAACCTTTTTTTTTATCATAGTGAAACATTACAACGACCGGAGATGATATAGTCTCACTTTGAAGCGAATCTCAATAAATCTTGTATATTCTTAAGTATTCATTTATTTTTATTCGAATTGATTGTTCTTGGTGGAATGGAATCAGGGTTTATAATTCTCAACGGCTACTTCATTTCCCGCTTGAGGAATGAAGTGGCAAGAATCGCACCCGACTAAATCAAGTAGGATGATATCAATAACAAATGGAGTAGAGGTTGAGAACATCTTTGGAGAATTGATTTCCAGCAGTGCCATGGAGTTCAGACTCCACCTCCGAAACTCCCATTGCCCATAATCTGACTTTGCGATCTTTCCCTTAGCACTAGCTCCTCGTTCATAACTAAGAAATTCCTCATGCTTGGTAGCCCATCAACTAAGGACCACCCCTGTAGCATTCCTGATCACCCTGCCAAACTTGTATCCATCCTTCCCCCATCTTAAACAACATGTCAATATTGAGCTTCAAGCTTCCCGCTCGTGGAAGACCCCACTTTGAATTAGCCGGAGCTGCTGACTTTCCCACTCCAGCAAGGAGAAAGATCTGTTATTTATGGAATTCTGCCAGATGGTATCATCAAGTCATCATCTCTTATTTTCATGGATAATGTTGTTGCGATCATCCATAAATTTCGGAGGAAGACACACCTTTTTTTGAAGTTAGGCCTGGACAAGATGCTTAACATATGTAGTAACAAATTCGGATATTTCTTCATGAGTAGGGTTGGATATGTACACATAATAGTACCTGATGCCACATGAATTCAATATGTTCACATTTTATGAAGATATGAGTAAAGCTTTTTCATTATTGCAACAGAAAGGGCAAATTGAGCTCAAATCTGATGAACTGTATGACACTTTTGTTGTCACTTATGGATTACTTTTGTTTAACTTATTCTATGTTTTTTGTACTCAAGTGTAGTCTATGACATGAAGTATAACTTGAGCAAGTTAGTATTGTATCTGTCCATCAGTTTGTAGTCATGTATGGTAGGAGTGGAAGTTGGTAGAATAGTTGATAGAAATTGTTTTTGAAATGTACTTAAGTTAGTATATATGTAGCTATCATGTATCTCCATCTTTTGTGAATGAATTGATCATTTTTCCTCCTCTTTGTCTTCCAAAGTCCATGAGTGGTATCAGAGCTTTTGATGATATTTGAAGAGACGAAGAAGAGTTGAAAAAATGCAAAAACAAGGTGTTTTTGTACAAACCGATAAGGGAGATCAAAACCGGTAAGCTCATAGCAAATACGGTAAATTGTATGCAAAACAAGTAAGCATTGTGCAAATCTGGTAACTTAAAAAATCGGTAAGTGTGTGCAAATCCAGTAAGTTGTGTAAAACCCGATAAGCCCTTTGCAAATCCAGTAAGTTAAGTTGTGTAAAACCCGGTAAGCTCTTTGCAAATTCGGTAAGTTCAGCTCCTTGTTTTTCCTTTCATTCTGAGCAATCCTGAGAGAAAACTAGTAAGGAACCTTCACTAGCCAAACGTGTGAGTAAGCATGTACCCTCAGCCTTTAATGGAGAAAATTACAATTTTTGGGCTACAAAGATGAAGGACTTATGGATTACTTTTGTTTAACTTATTCTATTTTTTTTGTACTCAAGTGTAGTCTATGACATGAAGTGTAACTTGAGCAAGTTAGTATTATATCTGTCCATCAGTTTGCAGTCATGTATGGTAGGAGTGGAAGTTGGTAGAATAGTTGATAGAAAATATTTTTGAAATGTACTTAAGTTAGTATATATGTAGTTGTCATGTATCTCCATCTTTTGTGGATGAATTGATCATTTTTCCTCTTTGTCTTCCAAAGTCCATGAGTGGTATCAGAGCTTTTGATGATCTTTGAAGAGACGAAAAAGAGTTGAAAAAAATGCAAAAATAGGGTGATTTTCCATAAACCGATAAGGGAGATCAAAACCGGTAAGCTCATAGCAAATACGGTAAATTGTATGCAAAACAGGTAAGTATTGTGCAAAACCGGTAACTTCAAAAATCGGTAAGTGTGTGCAAATCCAGTAAGTTGTGTAAAACCCGATAAGCTCTTTGCAAATCCAGTAAGTTAAGTTGTGTAAAACCTAATAAGCTCTTTGCAAATCCGGTAAGTTCAGCTCCTTGTTTTTTTCATTCTGAGCAATCCTGAGAGAAAACTAGTAAGGAACCTTCACTAGCCAAACGTGTGAGTGGGAGTGTACCCTCGGCCTTCAATGGAGAAAATTACAATTTTTGGGCTACAAAGATGAAGGCCTATCTCAAAACTTATGACCTTTTGGAAATAACTGAGACATGCATTGAACCTCTACCATTGAGAGCTAACTCCACAGTTGCTCAAATCAAACAACACAGTGAAGAAGTTGCCNTTCAATGGAGAAAATTACAATTTTTGGGCTACAAAGATGAAGGCCTATCTCAAAACTTATGACCTTTTGGAAATAACTGAGACATGCATTGAACCTCTACCATTGAGAGCTAACTCCACAGTTGCTCAAATCAAACAACACAGTGAAGAAGTTGCCAAGAAGTTCAACGCACTCTCCTGCATTCAGTTTGCTATTTCAAATGCTATTTTCACAAGGATAATGACTTGT
>CAIGRN010097499.1:0-11422 GCA_903798345.1 Fraxinus anomala
GCTGATGCTAATCAATTGAACAGTCGTTACATACATTGCTTCCATGCCCCAATTCTGTCATGGAAAAGCATCCTTTAATCAAGTAATTTTCCGTCGCACTCAACCACCTATCGTGATGTCGCTTTGTGCCAAAAAACTGGATTGCGCCACCCCTTGAATCATCAACATTGAAGCAGTTAAAGTGCTACTTATTTAATAACTTGAAGAACAATGTAAGAGAACTCCAATCCAACTAGTTTCAGATACACGCACAAAAGACGAATCTGAAAACTCAACCATAACATATTAAATACAAGCTCTATTAAAATATGGAAATTTTATAATACACACGTGGTAAAAAAATTTAAATTTGTGCCATACGAAAATAATTTTACTAGTCATCCCCTACTATTTGCTCCACCATGGAGAATTATCGATCCAAATAATGCCTCTTTCTTTATATGAAGGCATTCCAATTTATCAAGCAAAACCCAATATAGGGAATTTTCACAAATTTATAAATGCAAGTAAAGAAAACTATGAGGCGTATGGTACAAGTATAACTACAGCTTCAGAATGCAAGTACCTTAAGCTGTCATAGTTGTACATTTTCCCAATTTAACAACTATTATATACAATGAAAAACCCATCAAAATGACATTTATAAACAGCAAAGAAACCATTAGAAACCATCAAACATACCACAAAAAGAAGTGCACTCCAATCTTGATTGCAAGAGAGTGATCAAAAATCTCAATAACCTCCAAAAGAGCAAACTTTTTCATCTCAGCTTCAGGGCCTTTACCAGTCAACCACCCCTTAAATACCCCATGATCCAGTAAATACTCAATTCTCTTCATAGTGATCTCTCTCTGCTGCTCCATGGAGTGATTATAATCCGGCACAACAAACACTTTGCCACCTCTCAGCCTGGGATTAAAAAGCTTGCTCTGTACCATGAGGTTGAAAAGCCAGTCCCTGTCACCCAAATTGTGCCCATCCATCAGTTTCCTCATTGAACTCACGTCGAACGAAAAGGGTTGTTCGGAAACTTCCGGTGGCACGTAGCTGACGCATGGTGAGGCGGAAATTATGGCGGCGGCGGTTGAATGGCGGTGATTTTGGAGGTGGCCGCTTAAAATTTGTGTTCTAAAATTAACTTTTTCCATAGTGTTGATAATGATGAATTGATGAAGATGAATTTATGAAGAGGATGTTTTGGTGTCTTTTAGTTTCTTGATTGCTTTACCTTGAAGAGTGGATCATTCCGCGGGTTTGGAGATGGGGAATGGGGTGGGGGAAGCCGGGAAGGGCCAGAACAAGGAAATTCTGGTAATAGGCTTTTAGTCATTGTACGCGCGAGAATATGTGTAGGCTGCACGCGAGCTTCTAGAAGCCATTTTTTTCCCTATTGGGAATTTTTGAGAGACGTTGTATTTTTGTCCTGTTTATTGAATTCCAACTTTGCTTGATGAACATAGGGGAGACATAATAGCCAAGTGGCACCCCCTATGGGGTGCCACTTGGCTATTATGTCAACCAAGGAGTCACCCCCTATGTTCATCAAAGCATTATTCATTGAATTCCTCATTTATTATTTACTTGTTTTAATATGATTTAAATTCAAATATAAAAATAAAATAAAATCAGAATAGAGATGGATTAAAGATGTGGATCATGTTCACCATCCCTCAATTCCTTGACGGAAACGGAGGAAGACATTCTACCATCCCTAAGTATTCGGATGCAAAGATATAAATATTTGTAGAGAGTAAATTTTATTTGTGGTTGTTAACCTTTTAATCAAATCTCGATTAGGTCACTAAATTTTAGATTGTTGCGATTGAATCATTGAACTTCAACGTAGTTTCAATTTGGACTGCCGAAATTCGCCACCCCATTACTCACCGTCTCCTTACACAATTTAGCCCATGTTTGATACTCATTTTTTTCTCATTCTATTTTTCATTTTTTTCTCATTCTTCATTTCAACCACACATTCTATTAATAAAATAATATTACACGTAAATCGAAAAATTATCCTTACTTTTTAGTCACACAATCTTCCATCAATCACTATTTCAAAAATTATTTTTCAAACAAAATGGATGTCAAACAGGAGCTTAATTTAAAGACATTTCCTTGATTCTCGAATCACTGTATTTATTTTTAGGGTATCATGTAAAGACTACATAGAACATCAATTATTATATGACAATACTAAGTAATTTGTGTCGGTTTGGGGTTGATAGGTGAAAAATTATAACCCGGTGGTTAAATTTGAAATTAAATTGAAGTTTATTAACCAAATTAAGATAACTTATAATTTAAAGACCCAATTGAAATTCTAAAAAAATTAGCGACGGCAAATGAAATTGGGATGTACTATGGGTACATAATGGACACCATAATGTACACATGACGGCTCCCTATTGGGGGGTCGCCTGATGCGACAGGCAACCCCCCAATATGGAGCCAACATGTGTACATTATGGACATTATTATGGTGTCCATTATGTACACTTAGCATTTTCTAATGAAATTTATCCTTTGTAGATAATCAAGTTGTTGCTTGAAAACTATTTACATGTATGGAGTACTACAATACAGAATAGGAATGAAGAAGATTTAATTTGTAATATTTATTACTTTTTAATATAGTCTAATATTTCTCACTAATCCCTATTTGAAAACCATTATTTAAAAACTATTTTTTTAGTACTCATTTTTCAATTATTCATTCAAATAATAAAATATTCTACAGGTAAATCTCAAATTTTTCTTAGCTTTTTAACTATATGCTATCTTAAAAATTATTATTTAAAACATTATTTTTCACAAATTATGAATGTCAAACAGGGCTAAATAAGCACTAAAAGTAAAATAATATAAACTAATCAATTTTAAATTTATTGAAAGGAAAAATATGTTTAATAAGACTAAGCTTCCATTCGGCCCCATTTTTTTTTTTTCTCTCATTTTGCAATCTCATTTACAGCAAATGTGGGCTCCTTACTTTGAATATCATGAAAACTGTCTGATACCATATTGCACACATTTGACTTCTTTCCATTGATAAACAGTGAATTATGCACAATGTTCATTTTTTGCCCTTGAATGGGGAGAATTCTAAGGTAATGGGTTTGAGGGTAATTGTGTAATTTTATGGATCAAAACGGGGTATTTTTGACATTCACTTCTCAACAGGCATTTTGTTTTTCCTTTTTATTTGACAAATATGTGGACATATTTCAAATTTTTAAGTCATCGTCACTTCATTAAAATGTATTTTGGTCAAATATTCTCATTTTAATGAGAATCAAACAGGGGCTAAATATATTTATATCACAATTTTTAATAACTAGGCTACATTTTAATTGCATAGAAGGTTCATAATTTTTTGCATTCTTATTTTCAAATTAACATAAATTGTTCTTGATTCTGATTTTTATCCAAAATTTCTTTAAGATAGAATTATAATACTCATTTGTCAATTATATTTTTAAATAAGCAAACCAAATAATAATATAAAAATACAATTAAATATTTGACCCTCATTTTAATGCACATTGACTATATTTTCGGACGAAGATCATAATTAAAGATAAGATTTTTTTTATCAATTAAATATTAAAAATAAGAATATGATGAAAAAAAGTTAAAGATATAAGTGTAATAATAAAAAAAGTTAATAATATTTAATCTATAATATATTAAAATATCACATCAAGTTATAATCATTTTTATACAATTATAGCCTTGCTATAATTCAATTATTTCAATAATACCTTAATTTTTATTTTTTAATATGTATTTAATTTATAAACGGTAGTAAATGCTATAATTAATTATCAATTAATTAATGTTCACATTTATTTAATTATTATTAATTGACATTCAAATTCATTTAATTAATATAAATTAAAATTTTATTCGCATTTAGTTCATTATTCACGTCTATGTAAGCTAATTAACATCGAGTTTCACTTAATTGTAAATTAAATTATGTTCATTTAATAAAAATGATTTAACATATAATATATAATATTTTAATATCACATCAAGTGAGAATTATTTCTTAGATGATAAACATTTTTTGGACTATTATAGCTCTTTTACAATTTAATTATTTTAATAATACCTTATATTTCATTTTTCAATATGTATTTAATTTACAAACGGTAATAAATAATATAATTAATTAACATTCAAATTCATTTAATTATCATTATTTAACATTAACATTTATTTAATTAATATTAATTAAAATTTCAGTTCACATTCAGTTTATTGTTCACGTTCATGTACGTTAATTAGCATCGAGTTTCACTAATTGAAAATTAAATTATAATTCATTTATAAAAATGATTTAACATTTATTATCACATATATATTTCTTGATGTTAATTCTAAATTAATTAATATTCACATCAATTCATGTATCGTATTTATTATTCATCTCCATTTATGCATTTAGTTATAATTATAATACTCACATTCATATATGCATTTCATTATTTACGTGAGTGTATAATAATTAAAATTTATTTTCTAAGGCTTGCATTTTTCTCATTTTTAAATCAAATGGGTAAATGAACGATCAAATATTACTTTCACAATACTTATAAAACATTTCAAAATAATGTGCAATGCACATTTAACTCTGACTAGTATTAACTAAAATGTGGTGTATTTATAAAAATGTGGTGCGACCCTATGTTTAATTTTGAAATTTTAAAAGTTAAGTTTAAATATTTTTGTGTTAATAGGAAAAATAATAAAGGGTATAAATTATTAAATATATTATAAATAAAATAATTATTCTTGAAATGTGTGCAACCTAATCAACTACTTGAATGTTATCCTATGACATGAGATTTATAAATTATCCTTTTGTATTTGCAATTTGCCCATGCGATCCAACTGTATTTGTTATATTCGGACTTGTTGCTTGTGAATATGCCATTGGTAGTTGACCCATAAATATAGCTGCAATCCATTAGGAGCATGTTTGGGACAAATTATTTGAATTTTTTTGGAATTATTTTCGATCACACATTTTATAGTACTCATATTTTTTCCTTACCTCTTTAACTAAACATTCTTTTAACAAAAAAAATTATCTTTCATTTCAAAAATCTCTCCCAAACAAACTCTAAAAATAAAAAAAAATAAAAAAAATAATAATAATATATATATATATAGGCAACCTCTCAAGTTAAAATACATTTTTTTTTAATTTTTACTATTTCCAAAAAATGATTCATTTCTCTTTGTTTGTAAAGTCACACGCTCTGAAAGGTAATGAAATTCTTTTCATGCTTTCCTGATCGATCCATTCTTATCTTTCTTTTCTAGTCATGTATCTAAAAGCGAAGGGTATGCAAATGTAGATTGGAAGATGGTTGTAGAAGGAGGTTTAGCATCAACTCATTCAATGAATCTAAATATCTCATTAACCACACGATTGAATTCTACTCCACATTTACCAAATATGGGTCATATTTTTCATGTATTTTAGGTTAGTGCATAGATATGCAACAATATACGTATCATGCATTATAAATGATATTCAAGATGTTGATGAGAATTTTAGCCGCTTTGATAACTGGTAGACTATCAGAGCTAGTGTAAAGAAGAACATCAATCCTATTTAACTTTATATGTCTCTTTTTCTAGTATTTTCAAATTATACTTTTCAATAATTAGTTATTCAGGGTAACATTCTTTATTCAATTTTTGAGCTAGAAGTATCTTTTTCATATAGATTATATAATTAGTCTATTAGGTTTTGTATATTTTGCCTTTTAGCCCCATATAAAAATTAGGGTATTTTTCAAAATATTCAATAAAGCTTTCTCAAATCGCGAATAGTGAAAATATAAAACAATTGTTCACAATGAAAATGGTCATGCTATCCCTTTTTTTTTTTGAGAAAAAAGTTAGACCTACATGAAACAAGCTTTCCAATTGTAATTCATAGCTCACCAACAGTTGATTGAAGCAAAGCATGCAGCTTTCTATAAAAATTGACTATAAACCTTAGCAGAGTGATATTGGAGTTAATATGCAAAGATTTACATAGACGAGGGGAATATAAAAATCATGGTTTTTTTTTTCCCCTTTCTTGAGCTGACTGAATTATGAGTATAATTTTCTGTGTTCCAATCTCTATATACTTCCGTTAAGAGTGATTAAGCGGTAATCGCTTTATCTTCAGTATTATGTGCTCGTTTGAAGTTGAAAATACCACCAATGCCTTGATCTTTGGCAACCTGCTCGAGCGTTGCAATTCTGTGCTTAAGAAGCTCAACTTCTCTTGCTAGATCTTCATCTCTTTGCTTCATAGCCTGACATAGCAAAGAGAAGACAGTTAACTCATAAGAAAATGGACATGTTCCAGATGGTCGAATTAATGCTTTCATCACTTAAAAAAATATAGGAGTTTGGGGTGGGTGAACAGGTACAGGCATGTTTAGCAAAAGAAAGATATAAGGAGGACATCAACATGGACCTCTAATTCCTTCCTACGCAGTTCCTCCTTTCTGGCTTCTGCTTTGGAACGACTTTGCACCTCAAAAATAACAGCAGCTCCTGCAACCTGATGGAAACAGAAAGAAAAAGCGAACTTAGAATTTCAAATATTTAGAAAGCAAAGGCAAGATAAGAATCCATAGAATTTTCACAACTTACAACAGTCAATACATGGAAGAAAAATTATATTAACGTGAAATAAGGGAAGAGGGAAAAAGAAAGAAAACATAAATGCAAGAAGAATCATGACAGATATTTGTGGAATAATCAACACAGTACAAGAAAAGGATTTCCTCATGGTAAAGCACCATAATGATGTCGATATAAGTAATTGCATATGGTGCAGCAACAGCAAAATTTAGCAAACATAGAGACTGATAATTCTCCGAGTCTTCATGGGTATGCAATTTTGCCAGCAAGTATGCGTGCAGTCTATTTTGGAAAGTAGTGGACTAATCTTTTCCAAATTCTTAGACAAGGATAACCCAAATAAGATATACTTGGATTTGTATATTTGCTTCAGAAAATATCCTATCACGGGTACAAGTAGAACAAATTAATTTTAATCATCTTCGAGTAATCATGAAAAATAGCTCAAAAGTTCCTTCATTTTAAAGATGTCTGGATCCAATGCTTATGAACCACCATATTACCATTGGGGTTATAATAAACATACATATCACATTCGTTTGGGTTAACCAGAGTCAAACGGAAAATATCTTTCTAATGTGGATAAATTGCAGACCGCGTCCCAAAACCTTTGTTTCTTTGCATTACTATCTCCAACCTTCTATATATTGGTGCCCGAAGGTTGAAGATGAAGATGAAGCCTTTCTTTTTGTTGACTCTGTTTCTTCTTTCCACTTTCGCATTTAGTTTTTCCTAGGTCAAGTTGAAGGCTTAACTCGTCTTCCTATGCTACTGTAATAAAAATTTGGAATGAAGGGACCACGGGCACCAATATATGAAAGTTAGGGAGAATAATGCCAAGAAACAAAGATTGGGGATAGAAGTGCAAAGAGGGTGAAATGTTGGGGATGGAGGCTCCAGTTTAGGCTTCTAAATTAGGTTCTGAAACCATCTCCATCCCATTATAAGAATCATGTCATACAGGCACCCAACTGACAAACTAAGGGCATAATCAATCCTGCGAAAGAGGCATGTCAACCTAAATCTGCTTTTCTATTTTCATGTCAACAATCATAGTATCAATGTTGAAGTCAATAAAGTGTAATAAACTTTAAAAACAAACTCCAGTCATTCATTTAGGTAAGCAGTCGTTCACTATGCTATGTTAAAATGCTAAGTTTCTAAAGTGCGATGATAGATCAGGACAATGAAATATCTTCTACACACTAGCTATGTTGACATCTATGGCTCCAACCACCTGCAACTGAAGAGAAAACTGACATGCCAGAATTCAAAACATCTTACCTACAAAAAACTTTATATCTCCATTCACCAAGTTCCTACTACAGAAGTTGTGATGCCAAGATAAAGATAGCTAGAAACACAGTACATACTACAGGAACAGCACTTATGTCAGGTGAGATGATAAACATATATAGTTAGACAGCCTACCATGAGATAATATGGTATAAATTGTATGTACCGTAGATGCATATGCCAGTTATGCTAACAAATAAAAATTAATGAAAACTTTCGTTGAAAGTTTAAAAGATCAACAATACCGAGAACACAAAGAGTTCGCCTAAAAGGTCTGCAGCAGCCTGAACAGCTTTTTCTTCATTTAGAGGACGAATTGCAACATTTGTTGCATGACCATAAATCTGCCTTTGCAAAGTTGTAGTGAACCGATGGTTAGCCTGTAAAAGAATCGGGGGATGGAAGATTATAGAAGTCAGAAAATATAATTCTGTCAGCAGAAAGTGATGCAAATTTGGTGCGTTCATGTTCCCATAAATTTGGGCATCAAACTTTTCTTTTTATGACACATAATTAGCAAACTCAATACCCCCATTGAAGAGTCCTCGTCTCAAGAAAACCATTTGTTTGACATAAGAATCACTGAATGGCATTATATCAGATACACATTTTCAGAACCATAAGAGAAGTATATTTTATTGATTTGGTAAAAGCAAATTTCTCAATCAAATCATTAAAACTAATCAATTCAATAACGAAATTAACAAAGACATTTAATCTTCATCTCATGGATATGATGAGCAACCTCTGTACCATTTCTTATTTTATCACTTTCTACCATTATTGGAAGGCCAATGTGCACTAAAGCAGACCCAATACACTGATTATGACATGAGCATCTGAAGTTGAGATATGGGTACAAAATCAAAATGAAACAAAAATATCATGTATTGAATGAGGTGTTGGAAAGTTATCACTTTTAACTTTTGATTTACAGAGCCTAGATATAATGCTTACTTCTAGTGCATAGTTCTATGCTATTTTCATCTCAGTGAGACTCCATGATAACATGATTCAAGGGGAGGGAATATTGTTCCATGCAATAAACATTCCCCGGTTTCTTTACCCTATTAAATAAAAAACACATTTTTTTGACAGGTTTATTACATCATATTATTGTACACTTGTAACAACCCAGGCCTTGTGCTCAAGCCGCTAGAACATAAGTATTGTCCACTTTGGGAAGACATATGCTCTCTTACCCCTTACGGAATTCTATTGCGTCCTCATTATTCGAACTCTTGACTTTTCCCTTAAACAAAATTTAAGTTGAATCCCGTACTTGTAACGACCCGGGACTTATACCCAAACCGTTAGAACATAAGTATTGTCCGTTCTGGGAAGGCACATGATTCAAATTAAGTCTTTCTTAAGGAAAAGATCAAGGATTCGAATTTTGGGGACGTGATAAAAATTCGTAAGGAGTATGATATGCTTAATTTCTCCCATAGCAAACAGTACGTAAGTTAACGGTTTGGCAAAAAGATTGGGTCATTACAAAAAAAGTTGTCCAATTGGTACCGAGATTTAACTTAAATCTCTCTTAAGGGAGAGTCATGGGTTCGAAACCTGATGAAGCGATATAAATTCTTGAGGAGTAAGATGGGCTCATGCTCTCCCAGATGGGATAGTATGTAAAAGTATGGCCCAGATCATTATAAAAACACGTGTTTTTTTGTAACAACCCGATTTCTATGTTCAATCTGTTAACTTACGTACTATCCATTATAGGAGGGCTACGCCCCCCAAGATTCAAACTCAAGACCTTCCCCTTATGAGAGACTTAAGTTGAATCCTGATACTAGTTGGATCTATATCCAAGACGTTAACGTATCGGGATTCAACTTAAGTCTCTCATAAGCTAGCGGTCTTCAGTTCGAATCCTGGGGACGCAACATAAATTCGTGAGGGATAAGATGTACTAGGCTCTCCCACAACGGACATTATGTAAGTTACTTGGATGTAGAGGCTGTGTCGTTACAACACTCCTTGAAGCAAAAATGCTCCCTTCTGCATCACTGTAATACTTCTTGTTTCCTAGCTATATAACATGAGTCCATGACTACAGGTTGCAAACTGAAGATTAATAGGAATGTTTCCTCATAAACGTTGTTGTCAGGTATTTTCTCAATCTAATCTAACAGGTTCATTCCTATACTTGTTACATCTTAAATAATTAGCTTGACAGATGACAAGTTCTTCATAGAGAGGTTTCCACGGGTGGGAACTGGTAAATATCAAAGGTGCTAGATTATTTCAAAGCAAAGTCCACTTACTAATGAAATGATATGATGAAATTAATCAGATTCCAGTTAAAAACTGGTAAAACCTAGCAAAGAAATCAGTAGCAGTAAAGCCTGATGCCTTGATTATCACTATTATGAGTTAGTAATGGGAGAAAGTGAAATGGGATTGCAAAATCCAATTTTTGCATTTCTTCTCTTCTATTGACAAAAAATGTTTTACAAAGTAAAACAACCATATTCTCCTAGACATGCTAATACATGCAATTGCTTCCAACCAAGTAGTTTCATACACTATTTCAGACCAAAATTACTTCTAGTATTCTATTTAACATATATATAAACCATTTTATTAGTATCCCTTCAAAATGCGTTTGAGAACATATACACTTTCTTCCCGTTATAGCCACAAACAAGACTCTGCAAAAAGATAATCTTGAAACTCCTAAAATTACAAAAAAATAAAATCATTACGACTTCAGTACATCTAAATCAAGAATTTAACAATTTCAACCCTTCTTTCCCAGATTTAACTCTTCTAATTATGCCCATTTTTACACACCAGTATAAATATAGTGCAGTTTAGATCATTATCGTATTGAAATAGCGGAGATACAGACCTGGGCAATGTTGATTATGGATTGCCTGAACTTGGGGTTCAGGCCCGCCTCTTTTTTGATGCGTTTGCCAATGGGTTTGCAAAGCGTTTTCAGTGCAAGTGTGCCCAGCTTGAACACTGGCAATATCATCCCTACTAGCAAACTCAAAGATATATGCGAATAATTTATATATTTATGTGTGTATTTGTATTTGTATTGATGTCTAGTTTTGGGATTCGAAGGAAACCAAGTGCACACCAGGTGCTCGATATAATGACAAAGAAGATGTACTGCATTTAATGATATTGGAACTGGTATCAAGTTCTAAAATGCGCAATGCGCGTTTAGATTGAGGATCAATAATTACAAACGTCCTTACAAGAAGTATACATGTAATCATGCATTATCATAAAAATTTATATATTATTTTAAATAAATAAATAAATAAGGTAATACATTTTTTTAATATTCTTTAAAAAAAAACATATTACTCAAAAATATAAATACTACAATTACTTAAATTTTATACATATTCTTCAATTTGTTTTTTTTAAAACATATTGCTCAAAAATAAAAACTATAAATACTATAATTATTTGGTGATCAATTCTTAAAATTATA
>CAIGRN010097511.1:0-11569 GCA_903798345.1 Fraxinus anomala
AAGCCCAGCAATGCCCATCATTTGTCAACTTGGATGTGCCCGGGGGCACTGATCAGTCAATTTTAGTCAGTATTAACTTTGCTCATGTTTGGTTCCATTTTTCTAAAAATACAAAAACTAATTTTTAATCACCCATCATTTCCTAAAATAATGTTACACATAAACTTAAAATTTTTCCTTATTTTTTAATTACACTTTCTAAAAAAATCAATATTTCAAAACACGTTTTCCTTAAAATCTCATTTGCACAAATTATGTAACAAGAGCATGTAGCTTGTGAGAGAAGCTAAGTAATTAATAATAAGTTTACATACGAATTAATAAATTTACCACCCAAAAAATATATTTTTCAACCAACTTCTTGTTAAACGTTCAACCACGCATCTCACTCTATTACTAATCTGTTCTTAGATGCAGATTATCTCCAAAAACGTGAAAAACATAGCAACGATGGTATTTAAAAATTATCTTTTGAATCTTGTTACGCTTTGTCTGGAGAGGCTCCAAGAATATTGACCACGTGGCAACCAGGTCTTAAAGAAACATAGGCTCGCATTCCACATCACCATCCTATTTGGCTTAATAGAAGCCCTTTTCAGTCGAGGTGATGAACCCGCCGACCCCCATGAAAAAGGCCAAACCTCCATGGATGAGGTGAGCCAATGTGAAGTTCTGCAAATCTAGTCCTTATCATGTCAACTTGTCCTTATCATGTCATTAAGTCAACTTGTTAAATCTAATCCTTATCATGTCAAGCATAGGTTGTTGGGCTTCAACAACATTAAATACACCTAGCCTATGAGTGACAGGATGACCCCTATAACAAGGTGCCTTGGCCGTTGTGATGTGGCCACATGTTTTTTCATCCAACGACTATAATTTATTCTTTGTCACTATAAAAGCTCATACTTGTATCATTTGAAGGTAATGTAATTTTACACACTTAATTGTAACATTGCTCTCTTATTTTTTACTCTATAAATCGATTATTTTCCTTCCGAATTACTATTTTAAATTAAATTTTACTATTTTTGGTAATAATTCGATTGCATGCTTGGAGATGATTTCTAACCCGATTTGGACTACATTTTTCGCAGGCTACTTATTTTATTCCTTATTTTAATTTATCGTGATTTTTGAAATTTTGCCATTTTTGGTAAAGTTCGGATTTTTGCTATAAAGTCCGGCTTGTGGACTTATTTTCGGGGTTGTTGATTATAATAAGATTTCTTAAATTTCAGAGATGTTTTCTCTGTNTTTAATTTAGCGTGATTTTTGGAATTTTGCCATTTTTGGTAAAATTTGAATTTTACTATAAAATCCGGCTTGTGGACTTATTTTGGGCGTTGTTGGTTATAATATAATTTCTCAAACTTCAGAGATGTTTTCTCTGTATTTTTTCGACGTTAATCTTGTGTTCTTCCCTGTGAATTTCTTAATAACACTTGCTTGCAGAATAATCATTATTCTGTTCGGCGTCAACTTCTCTGTTTAGTTGCATTCTATTTAATTAGCTAGTACACAATTTATCAAGAAACATATACCTGGAATTGGTTTTTGCATTAACAATACCAAACTAAAAGGTCATTTCTCAAATAGACAAGTAGATAAACAATGCCTGAAGAAGAAAACATTGTAGCTCAAGGAAACGCATGAAAAACAATGGGGTCTGAATATAAAGAAGGGGAAGAGCCTGAGCATTATGACAAGGAAGGGAGTCTTAATATGAATAAGAGGAATCATCAAATAAATTCTTTATAATTGAAATGTAGTAAACTTAAGGCCGCAATGTGCACAAAAATTTTTACAAAGTACAATGTTGGCCACCATTAAGTGGCTGGGTGAAAGTAAAAACTGATGAAGCAGCTCATGGAAGTCCAGGACCAGCTTGTCGTGGAGGGATTTTCGCAACTGCAGGGGATTTGTAAAAGGCTACTTTTCACTCTCAACAGGATGTAGGAGAGCCTTCAAAGCTGAGATACTAACGGTCGCGCATGAGATTGCACTTATGGTTAGAGAGAGAATCTGCTTCAGTGGTTCAGTTCTTGAGGAGAAAATCAACCGGTGTACCATGTTGATTGAGCTATAAATGGAGGAGATGCTTGCACTAAATTTCACTGGTGAACTTCCGCGTCTCAACATATTCATTGGGGGGGGGGGGGGGGGGGGGGGGGGGTTGAATCAAGTGGCAGATTCCTTAGCAGCATATGCAGTGAAATCCCCGGCGTCCTCATGGTGGTCAGCAAGCCCTCCTTCTGCTCCAGATTGGTTTCTAGTGATATGACAGGCTATTACAACTAGCGCTTTAGCTAGTTGGTTTATACTTTGATTTATCTCCGCAATCTAGATCATAATTTGTGACTTCACATTTATGTCATATATGCTTATTATCAATAATAAATGGTCGTGGTGGGTACCAACGATTTGCACCTAGTCATTCCTATCAATAACAACTTTATATAAATAATGTATTACACTTAGTGATATGCAGTTAAAGTTATTTTCCTTTATGTAGATTTATAGAAATTGGATGTACGTATTGATAGTTGTAAATATTTGTTTTATTTGAGTGATTTGTTTGTGCTTTATATGGTATTGAGAATAAGGCTTAATTGATTTGTTGATATGAATTTAGTATTTCTCGACTGTTGGTGGATGATTTGTTTTTGTTGGATGTTATTGTAGAGTACAAGGATTTGTATTCTGGTAGAAAGAAGTTTTATTTAAAGTTCAGAAAAAAAAAATGATTTCATTACGAATTATAAAATTATATGTTGACTTTAAGTTCTAAGTCTCTGACAAAGTTCTATGGCTCCGAGTACCGCTATTTCGAAATGGGAATAATAAATAAAATTGAAACAATATAAAATCGTATATCGAATCGACTTCTATTTTAAATTATTTCTTTATTTTAGATGTTGAATGTGACTTTTGTAAATTTATTCCTTGAAATAGAAACAGAGTTGCCCACCTGCTAGCATCATGTGCTACAATTGATAGGCCTTTATTATGTTGGATAACTTGTATTCCTTGACTATTTCGTAGGCTGTTTATGTCGACATTATTGAATGAATATAACAACTCGATTTTTAAAAACGAGTACGATGGTTATTACAACCTCCATAATGTTATTTACTTTACCTCGACACATGACGACAATATAACCATTATGATTGCCTTCTATGACAAATATCCCTTGTTTTGTGTTGTTTAAAATAAGATTTTAGTAGATGTTAATAAAAGATTATAAAATATATGACTGAAAAGTTGATAAGAATTGTGAGTCTCATGAATTATGTGATAAAATTATTTATTAACTTTCACTTTGTTTTTTATTACATTTTTAAGTTACACCAAACATGCTTAGTTTTCATAGAAAGCCTTATTCGCATTTTTTATGTTGACATTACAAGGCCTTCAAAAATTAGACCAAACCAATGTTTTCTTATAGTTTCTCAAAACTTCTCTTTTTATTACTTTTTGTAGTTTTTAGAAATTTATTTCCAAAATTATCTCATTGTATTTGGCCATTAATAAAAATAAATTTTTAGTTTATTTTGATAAAAGTTGCGGATTCCATGAGATGTGTGATTAAAAATGAGTTTGAAGAAATGCCACACTCGTTGACGAATATGGTTGGAATTGTCTAAGCTCATGTCTGGGATCCATTTTTGAAACATGCATTTTTTAAAAAAAAAATTTTAAACATACATTCTCCGGTAAAATAATATTACGTGTAAACTCAATTTTTTTTCTTATTTTTGAATCACACATTCTTCAAACTATTCGAAAATATATTTTTCAAAATCTATTTTTAATGGAGTCCAAATAGGGGCTAAATAATGTCATCTAGGATATGCCATACTCATTGAAGAATATTGTCATTAAATATACAAATTCTCAATCTTTTTCAAAACTCTTCATTAATCTATACAGTGAGTAATTTTCTCTCAACTATTATTAATTCCCTACTGCGCGGGTGATTAACGTGATACATTTATTTATCGAAATTATTTAGAATTAAATGAAATATTTGATGTCAAAGTAATCCACTTGAAACTATAAACTTGTGAAGAATTTGATTTATTGAAAATTATGAAACACTTATCCCACATAGAAAAGTTAAGAAACTTTGGCGTGGTTTATATAGTGGAAGTTTGAGAATTGAGTTTAGACCCCAAAAAGTACCAATAGTCCAATAGTCTTTGAAATTGGGAGACCCATATTCTATTGGGTATTGTCCTAAGCCTACACACGCATCGTCGTCCTGCCGGCTTGGCATGGCATGAGCATGTTCTTGTGCCTCTGTTTGGTTTGGTTCGCTTCGGTTTGTGTTCGGGTGCGGGTGGGGGTACCAATAGTCCAATAGTCTTTGGAATGGGGAGACCCATATTCTATTGGATTTTGTCCTAAGCCTACACGCGCGTCGCTGTCCTACCGGCTCGGCACGGCATGAGCATGTTCTTGTACCTTGATTCGGTTCGTGTTCAGGAGAGGGTGAGTCCTTGTACTATATTAACTTTTTTAACAAAATTTGTTTACATTTTTGGGCCAAATTGTAATTAATCAAAATTTTGGACACTTAATAAAATTAATTTTGATTGGCAGATTGTTTGTTAACTGACGTAAGCACACGTTCGTTAACCGATTTAACAGATGCAGTACTGAACAGTGTTATCTGTTCGAGTTTGGAGGTTGTCTGAACAGTGATGAATGTTCTGAAAAGACTTGAAGGATGTTCGAATGGTCACGAACGAGTTTATAAATAGCCTGACTCGCTGCCAAAAAATTACACCATTTTCGTTGTAAATTTTCTCTACTTTAAATCTCATTCTCTCTCGTTCTAATATTGTTCTCGAAGTGAAAACACTTTATTGATCGAGTTTGGAGGTTGTCTGAACAGTGATGAATGTTCTGAAAAGACTTGAAGGATGTTCGAATGGTCACGAACGAGTTTATAAATAGCCTGTCTCGCTGCCAAAAAATTACACCATTTTCGTTGTAAATTTTCTCTACTTTAAATCTCATTCTCTCTCGTTCTAATATTGTTCTCGAAGTGAAAACACTTTATTGAGTTCGTTGAAACTCCTGCAAATTGCTATGCTGCTTCTCTAGGAGACGAAATTCATTTTTTCCTGGGACACGATTATTGAACACCACATTTGAAGACAACAAATTCATTTGAAGGAAAAATCGTGAAGTCGGTGGGCTCGAATCAATTTTCTGATCTCGTTGATCATATTGTTACGTTGTGCAAATTATATTAAGGTAATTCTGTCAATATTTGTATATTTAGATTGTTCGTAGGAGGAATTTATACTCAAGTATCAATAATCTTAAAATGAATTGGATTTTATTCTTGTTTATTCTGTTTCCATTCATGCTTACTATTTATCTTTTGATTGTCTTTTAGAAATGACAACTTCCGGTACTACAATTCCCAATACGAACGGAGAAAAACCAAAAAATTTTATAAGTCAGATTTTAAGCATTGGCAGCAGAAAATATTTTTTTATTTGACAATATTAAGTTTGACAAAATTTCTCATAGAAGACGCACTTTCATACACCGAGGAAGAAAGCGACGTTGAGAAATTAGTTGTGGTTGATGTATGGAAGTATTCGAATTTTCTATAGAAATTATGTACCCAACGGATTGGACAACACATTATATAATGTGTAGACAGAGACATTTTATATTGTAGAAACAACACTTGCATGGTTAGGGAAGCACATATAGTGAGTTCTCAAGCTGATATTATCTCTTTGCTCATTAAATGTGAAAGACTGATGAACATCAAGCCTAAGTAAAAGATATGGGGATGTCTTTTCATTCTTTCAACCATGAGCATAAATTATTTTTGCAATTGAGAGCAAATCATGCTTCCATTCTAAGATTCTAGTTGAAGCATTTTCAGATTGAGAAAAAACTCTGATTTAGGCAAAGTAGCTAGTGGATGGACAGTGAAAGCTTGCACTATGTTGCAAGAGAGAACGAGAGAAGGCCATAAACTTGTATGGAAAGGAAAGAATTCATAGGTACTCAGTAGATTTCAGCAGTGGAAGAGGAGGAGGTGTTTAGCCTTATAGTAAATAGAGAAATACTTTCTTATGACAAGGCAAGAAATGTGTGCTTGGAGAGTTGATGATGAATGAGATGTCCTGAGAAATCCTATGTACTCGAAGGATTCAGAGAAAAGACAAAATAAGATCCGAAGAACTTAAATCACATATAACACGTCAATTTTCCATCAGAATTCCTTTTTCAGCCAAAGAAATAAGAATACTCCATAAGGATGAATTTGAAAGTACCAGTGAATAACAATCTATAGAACTTTTGAAATCATTTTCACGGAAGTTTCCACGTTTTCTTGCATCCAACATATCTCTCATTTGCTAAGTCCACTATTGGAAAGAAAACTAGAACTGACGTAGAATAAATAACTAAATGGATTGAAGAAGAATTGAACTGAAAAGAAAAAAATGGCAATGGTGTAGATGTGACAGTCGAGCTTCAGTTTGAGCCCATAATACCATTTCGGAAAGAGAATGACGAGATAAGTAGAATTCATAGATTTGTTGTGATATGAGATGGATTTTGGCCATCCAAATTTGTTTAGGACTCGAAAATTGTATTTACAGTTTTAGTACTATTTTTGTTATTTAGTTTATTTTGAATTCTTTTCAATTTTAATTTGTTTAAACTAGATTTTTATGTAAACTCTTATAAATAAATGATTAATTTATCCTTTTTCATCATCTTCGATTAATAAAACCTTTAAGATTTTCGCTTGAATTCCTTATTTCGAGCTGCGTCAAGAACAATCAGAGCGTTCACATTCGTTAGTTAGAACAAATATGCTGAAGATGTGTGTTATCATATTTCAATTATCTAGGATAAATTATCTCATTGGTTCATTCATCATCTTTATAATGTTGCATTACCAAGTGTCGATGGATGTTAGTAAGATTAACGCGTGAACAAGCATCACCCCTGGGAGAAAGAGGGTGTTATGGAGTAGCTGGTGCTGCTTGAAGAAAAAACTCATCTCGTTGTCTATCCTTGATTCAAAGGATTATAAGTTCTTTGGTGGAGGTGGAGCTTGAAGGTTTGTAAGAGTGTCCAAATTATATTGGAATGACGGAAAATATCTCAGTTATACATCTTGCAAGGTCGTGCAGAATCTAGAAGAGTCATCAGCACAAATTTAGTACCGTGGTGAAAATTCAGTTTGATACAATACCTTCAGGAGCTCGTAAATGGTCGAATTCGAAGAATACTGTTAAGTGGAGTTTAGGAGATATGGATATTGTCACTTTGCCACCATCACTTGTGGTGCTATTGTATTCAATTGTTAGGGAAAGACCCAGTAGTAAAATGTATGTGGATGCTGATTTTGTTGAACATGTTTTAAGTGGAGTAGAATGTGCACAATCTAGCAATGAGCCTTCTTTATAAGCATTTGGGTTTTATTCTGCTTTGGGGGTGTATTACAGTCCAATTTGGTAAATTATAAAATCATTATGATTTTTTGGGAATCTAAGATAATTCTACAAGAGTAGTGCTTGGATTCATTGGAAGATATTGAGTATTGTGTTTTGTTGGAGAAATTAATTTTTTTTGTTATTATTGAAGAAGTCAGTTCATTTCTTGGTGAAATTCGTGTTAAGGTGGAGATTGATAAGAATTTGGGTATGACCTGAATTCCTTGTTTGAAGTATTAAAGAAATCTAATTGAAGTGCACGTCAAGGAGAATTCAAGTTTGGAATGCTATTGAAGTCATATGTCAAATTGAATTTCCTTTTTGGAAGCACATTGAGAGTTGGAAATTGGTATTGGACTTGAAGAATAGTTTGAGATGAAGAAAACAATTTAAGCAAAAATAAAAATAAATTTTTGTTATGTTCTGTTTTTCTGCTGTTTCTTCTCTTATTTCATTTTGAACTCGATTTTTTGGTATCCTACTTCATTAACAACTCTACTAAGAGGATTTGGACGTCCCCTACATGTTTCCTATAAATACTAGACTCTTCTATACAAATTGAAAAGTGTGAGAAAATAGATTACTAGAATTATAGAATCTATTGTAATTTTCTCTCTTTTCCATTATTCTTGAGTCAATAAAATCTCTTAATCCTCTGTCATATTCTTGTCTTTATAATTCTTTTGCTTGATTAAATACTTTATTATTGTGCCATATAACTTCAATATTTCAATTCGGTGGTTTGTTTAACAAGTGGTATTAGAGCGATTGTAGTACTTGTTTGTTTTACAACACTGCTTCATGTTTCAAGATTCCCAGCATCACATAAGATGAACCTAATAGTAAAAATTAGATATCATTGGTACATGTTGAGAAGTAATGCAATCGAGCTTGAGGGTGTGGATAATGCTAAAATTTGCCCTCTTTGACATCAGCTTTAAGAAAATATATTCAAAAGATAAAAGCTTGTCATTTCTAGCGCGAGTACATCTTAAATATTTGTGTTCATGTCAAATATCATGCTCAACCTGAATTCATTTCATGATGGGGGAAAGACCTAAAGAAATCCTGATTAAGAAAAATAAATTAGGACTTACATCAGGTTTATTTTGCAGTGGCATTAGGGTAGAAACAAGATCTTTTGTTTTTGGCTGCTCCCTTGGTTCATATTGCAAACATTTTGAAGCAAGAATAAACACTACATTTGCCTCTTCGGTCGGGAAGTTCCCTTCCAAATGGGAATCCATGAAGAGAAGAATATTTTTTCCATGAATCTTATACAGCGCCTGAAAAGGAAAAAAAATGCAAAAATAGGTACATGCCTATAAGAATTGACTTCAATGCATTCATTACAAAGAGACATCTACAAACAATTTCCTCAAGTAGAATACCAGGAATGAACATTTATTCATACACTTCAAAGACAGGATGCTATCATTACACATAACTTCTTCTTCGTCTTCATTTTTTTTCCTATTGTGGGCTTCTGGACCTGAATAATTTTACTAGGGGTAATTTTCCAAGAAGCACCCATAATGGATAGCTCGATTCAGTTCCAGTGAAAATTTAACGGTTATGGGTCTCAAAACTGAGAACCAAAATGGTTCCAGTCCGGTTCTCCTTTCCAATATTATTTTTCTATAATCTCTCAATTAACATGTCCATCATGTTAATTTATATGAATTATCATGAGCTCAAAATAATCAAAGCTTTTGTCGCTGAAAACAGAGCATGAAAGTAAATTCAGCAAACATGCACAAAAGTTCGGTTTGGTTCTATTAGGTTCCATCACTACATATAGAACCACATGGTTCCTACTACTATGTGTGGAATTTCCATTGGTATTCGTTCAGATCAGTAATCAACCAAACCGAACAATGCCCACCCTTATATTAAGCCTCCTTAAAAACCTTTTTTAAATAGTTCCAACTATGCCATTGCGAGAGTTCGATGTTCCTTCTATCAAGACACTCGATCAAGTAGATTTAAATTGGTTTTAAAAATCATATCGGATGAAATCATTCTTGAGTCCGTAACCCTTTTTTCATGTAAACAAACATTTGGAAATTTCCGCCCAGAAATGTCACAAGACAAATTAGTTTAATAGCTACTATTATAACATTAAACAAGCAACTCAAGCGAATAAATAACAACCCTATAAACTTGAAAGCTGAATTGTATGATGAGCTACCATACAAGCACGAGATAAATAAGTTACTAGAGCTGATAAATAGTAAATGCATACAAACTTACATGAGTTGGAGGAATATGCTTGTCACTTAAGATCCAAAAGGACAGTCCCAAAGCCGAAAACAACACTTTCTTGGGTAACCCTACCTATATAAGATTTTAAAAACAAGGATAATTCTCGTAAAGAAAATTTTAAAAATAAATTAACTTTTCTTTTATTGAATGTATATTTTATTTAATTTCCTCATCTAATCAACAGGGCTGCCACAAAATGATTTTTGGTCGTTGGTATATGGTGCTGCCTCGGTGTAGGAAGCTAAATCTTTTTTGTTTGTTTGTTCTTTCAGAAAGAATTTCTTAGTTGTGAATTCCATACATAAGATCAAACAACTCAATGAGAATGCACATTCATTCCTGGTAGATGACTTTCTATTCTAGGACATTTCAGCAAGTCGCTAGGCCTCAATTTATAACGAAACCGAGACAGTGTTCAGTATTTTGAGTCTCAGTGACAACAGTACTGGTTTTTGGCTTCCTTTTGCCTATTCAGTTTTTCTACTTTACTGTCCTATTCAGTCTTTAAAATGTAGTACGATTGTATAAAGAAAATAGGACAGTAAAAATAATGTTGGAATCTTGTTGTTCAAAATCGTGGTTGGATGAATTAAAAGGATTATGGATGGATGAATTTGAAAAAGGAAGAAAAAATCAATTGTGACGCCTTCAAAATGGCCTATGCTACCGCATTGGCCTTAATAGCATGCGGCCGCATTGGCATCTTCAGGGATATTAGAGGCGACAATTGCTTCTATGCGGTCGCATAGTAGAAAAAATCCGATCGTTGGGCTGAACATTTTCGAATTTTCTGGTGGTTTAATGGTGAAGCATTACACCTCTTCTTTTTGTGTTGGAACCACTTTGTATGAGATGTTTGGAAAATTATAAATACTTGATAGTTTTCATCCCAAACTACATGAAAAATTATTCCATTATTCATCCAAAACTTTGGTCAAATTTTGTTCATCACATAATCAAATTATACAATTTTACTCGTTCTATTTTTTGAAGAATCACTTAAACTTTTGGTGTTCTTCATTTCAAGGCTTGAAATCCTACAAACTATTTGTCATTCAATCCTAAAAAGCTTTGGTGGAAGAGGCAAATATCGTTTGAGGATAACGATTATTACATCGTGATCAAGTCTTGTATCCATTTCCTTATTCACCTTCTTTCTTTTTGTTTCCATTGCTATATTTTCAATATTTTCCAATATTCTCAAACGATACTTCCATATTTTACTGCGATGGAAACGGAGTCTACACTTGCAATAATCAAGATGATGAATCAAGATTTGGTATGGTTGGACATATTTAATGGTGCAAACTTTATAGGGTGGCAAGACAAACTAAAATTCCTTCTTACGGCGTTGAAGATTTTCTATGTTCTTATCCAAATTTGGAGCCTATTCCCGATGAAAACGAAGAAGACACCGATGAAATTCTTGCTAAAAGAAAGAAACGGGAAGATGATGAATTGATATGTCGTGGCCACATTCTAAATGCGCTATCGGATTGCTTGTATGACATCTATACCAACACTACTTTGGCAAAAGAAATCTGGAATGTACTTGAGAGTAAATATAAGGCCGAAGAAGAAGGTACGAAGAAATTCCTATTTTCTAAATATTTTGATTTAAAGTTTTTGGATAACATACCATTGTTGCCTCAAGTACACGAGTTGCAAGTCATAGTCAACAAACTAAAAGCGGTGAAGATTGAACTTCCCTAAACTTTTCAAATGGGAGCAATTATTGCTAGACTCCCGGGGTCTTAGAAAGATTACAGGAAGAAGATTTTTCACAATTCCGAAGACTTCTCTTTGGAGCAAATACAAAA
>CAIGRN010097521.1:0-14287 GCA_903798345.1 Fraxinus anomala
ATTGTCGACGTTGACTTCTCTCGGGCTGAATTTTGATGCTGGGTCCGCCCCTTATAGTGAGGCTAAGAATTCAATTTTACTTGAGGTTCCTAATTGTCCTCTGTGCGAACTGGGGAAAATTTGGAGATTTTGGATGACCATGCCCTGCCGATCTCAATCGCCACCCCGATACCCCAATTCATTTCTCTCATCTCTCTCTCTCTCTCTTCACCATCTCTCTTATGATCTTGTTTCTCGATGCTGCAGTGACATGAGATTTTGTGGTGATTTCAGACAGTACCGTGCAATCTGAGATAGCGACGTTGATCGTTGCCGCTGCATCAGTTGGTGGTGATTTCAGGGCAACGATGATTTGGTTGTTGGTGGTTGTTTGTAGGTGGTGATGATGGTGTTTGTACATGTAGAGATGGCAGTTGTAGTGTGGTAGTTCGGCCTTTCTCAGTGTGGCTGCTACCGGTGTGATTCTACACTAGGCTTGGAAATTTGTTATGTAAGCATTCAGAGAAGTCATCGGAGTTTGCTTCGAAGCTCCAGACCTTCTCAATTTTGGAGTTACCGAAATAGTTTTTGGATTTAAATCACTTCCAACTGAGGAACTTTAGTTTCCTGGGCTGTTACTTGAATGTACTACGCAATAATTAGTGTTGAATATTATTTCGTTTATATCAAAACTAGTAGTTGATACTAGAGTTACATCGAACAATTCCTGGCTATTTTGGGTTACGACGGTGATGGGTTATGGTGTTAGCATGTGGTGTGTGCGGATTTATTTTGTAGAGACGTAACCAAGTCTGTGTTAATTTTGACTAGGTGTAACGAAGCCTATGTCAATTGTGACCGTCTGTAACTGTATGTATTGTGGTGTTGACCTGCGGTGTGTGCGAATTTATTTGTGTGACCAAGTTTGTATTAATTGTGATCTGTTGTGACCAACTTTGTGTTGATTGTGACTAGTTGTGATTTGTCACATACCATCACAATTAAGATTAGCTTGGTCACGAACAATCACAATGAAAACGAACTTGGTCACAGCTAGTTACATATAACATAGGTCAGTGACTTTATTACATACAATCACATATTAGACAGACTTTGTCATAGATGGTTACAGCAAAAACAAATTTGATCACAGTTAATCACAAATAACACAGAAATGGTCACAAACAATAAATCTGATCACAGATAACATAGTTAATCACAAATCTGGTCACATATAATGCACCAGTATTACTACCACACAATGCCCAAAACGTTGCTACCATCGCTACACAAATCAACTCCAATCCACTTTCTAATTTAACAATGGACTACTTGTAAATGACTTCAAGCAAAGAATATTGCCAATTATCTGTTAATTTATTTTGACATTAATATTAGAGTTCAGATTCTTTTACAACACTTGTCTGATCCACATTATTTTCGAAATAGATTTTTTTTTCAACCACATATTTTTCAATAAAATAATAAGACACGCAAATCCAAAATATTTCCTTGTTTTTTAAACGCACATTCTCTATCAATCTACTATTCCAAAATACATTCTTGAATTATAATGGGGTTCAAACATGCTCTTAATTTATTAATTAGAATTAATGCTTGCATTTTGAAATAATCTGACAAGTTTGTTAATTTTGAAATGTAATTCTTATATGTATGAGTTATGTATTGTTCCCTTTATTATTTCACATAGTTCTTTAAAAAAAATACGTATAATGGCCGTTGCTATGAAAAATAGGTATAGAAGGCTCTAAAAGTCATATGGTATTCAAAATGTCAACGACTTTTATAAAAGTCTCAAGATCCAGGGTATTAATTTTTAAACAAAAACAAAATTTGAAAAACTATCTCTCATTTATCCCAAGATTTTGGGAAGTTTTGACAAAAGATTTTTTAAATATATATTTTCTATCCTTTAGATGTTCTCTTTGTTCTTTCCTTCAATGAAGCTAAGAGCCATGATTAAAAGTTTATTATCATTTCTTCTACCTGTTATATTTGTTCTCTTTTTTTTTTCTCTCTTTTTTATTCATCTATTTTTTTTATGTAAAATATCAACTTGTCATAAAATTTTATATTAAAAAATAATTTATAATTAATTTAAACATACTGATTAGTTAGTTATTTCTTAAAGGTCTCAGACTCTCATATATTGATAATATTGAATATCATTATTAGATACGAACACACACACACATGGTGACTTAATTTTTTTATTGTTTTAAAAAAATTATTATATGATGAAAGAGGATAGGGATTGATCCTCTAGCTCTTATGTGGGAATCCATGTAAATTCTATTTTAAATGAAAGTTTTCAAAGGTCATATGAATTCTATAAAAGTCTATAAAAGTTTTAAGATAAAAGTTTATAGAAGTCCATGAAAGAGTTAGTTTCATACAAATTTGTAAAAGTCCACAAAATTTATAAAAGTCATCACTTAAAGAAGTCTAAAAATCTTCAAAAATCTCAATTTGAATGTACCCCTAAAATTTTATGACTTTAGACTTAGCAGACGAATCAAACTCCTTCACGAAACATGGCTTAGAGCATCTCCAACTTTTACACCAAATTTGGTGTAACCATTGGAGAGACTCTTAAAACAAAATTTTACACAAAAAACGATATAGATGAAACAAAAATTTGTTGTAATAGAAAATGAAGGGCAAAATGTGGAATAATGAATTACACCAAATTTGGTGTAAATGAATAGTGTTACACCAACACAATTCATTACACCAAATTTGATTTACCATTAGAGATGATTTTAGGGGCAAAAATAAACACCCTAAATTATATCATTATACTGGCAAGTCACCATCTGGCGCGCTCGAAATCATCGTTGACTCTGATCCTCTTTGTGCATTGCTAAGGTATTTAATACTTCTATCTCTTTTCTTTTTCATTAAATTCATTACTTAGCACTTTAGCATTCTATTAATTTTACCCTACTATGATTTTTCTATTAATTTTTTTGTTTTTCATACTTCTTTCACCATTTATACAGGTTTTTGTTAGAAATTTGAAACCCATGATTCATGATATATTTAAAACCCTTCTTTAATGCCAAGATCTTCCATGTCCGATCATCAAGAGAACCAAAAGTGCGAAACATACCTTGATCCATAGGGAATGAAGAGCAAAGATTGATTGTTTGCAGATTCTTGATTGTGGATTCTTAATCTTGACTTCTTGTTCTTGATTGCGGGTTCTTGATCTTCCTCTTCTTCACAGTTTTTCTATGCATTCTTCTGATGATGGAATGATGATAGAATGAGAAATCACGTATGAATTGATAGCTCAAGAATAACTAACCAAGAGGTGGATGAATTTGTTTTTAAAATTTTTTCGAAGAATTAATCTAAATTCAAGCAAGTAAAGATTAAATAAATTAATTCAAAGAATAAGTACAAATATAAAAGGGATAAGTAAAAGAGAAAGAGGATGCAAACAATATAATTGTGGAGGTTCGATCCAAAACAATGATCCACGTCCTCCATTACCAAGCTCACTGGCACGAACAAGGCCTTTTCACTATATTGATTGACTTATGGTGCAATCCAACCCTTTATGACGCTTCGGTAACTTACAAATAAGGAATATCGATCCTTATTTAATGTTGAGCTTTACGACATGACCCATTACTGAGTTTTCACGAGACCTCAATATGACACACACGGTGACTTATAATAAGAAGTACTGATCCTTATACAATGTTAATTTTTAAGGAACTTCATACGACCCACACTTTATCAAAGTGATTTTACAATGAAATACATCTCTTGATAAATAATACAAACAAGTTAAATACTAAGAGGGGCTAACATTTCAATGAATAGTAATAAATGATAACTCAAGTGTTAGACGAAAAACTTTGATGAATATAATAATAAAAAAATAGATTCAATCAATCAAAGTATTTCAATAAGAAGATGAAGAAGAAATAAATGCAATATAGGTTCAAAAATCTTCTCAAGATATATCTCTCTTTAATGAATAATTGTGATAAATTAAGTATTAAGAGAGAAATGAGNTCTTTTAATATTGATATAAATAATTACAAAGAGCAATGAAAAACTTTATGAGAGAAATAATTCAAAAAGTTTGATTCAACAATCAAAGTTTTTGTTATGAAAAAATAAATGAAATGAATGTAAAAATGTAAGCTCAAAGAAGGTTCTTCACAAATATATTTCATAAAAAAATTCTCTTTTAATTATTTGTGAATGCATAGAGAAGTGGTATTTATAGGAGTCAAAACGCTCAAAGTTTTTGCCCAATCAGACGACCCAACCAGACGTCGGCCACTAAACTGGACGACTAAACTAGTCGTTGAGCGTCAGAAATCAGAACGGTTAAAAAAATTACCGTTGGTGAATCGGATGTCCGCTGGTCAACCGAACGTTCGATTGACTTTGACTTTTTTTTTTTTTTTTAAATGTGGACTTTTGAACAGGTAAGTAATATAAAGATGAAATTGGAAAATAATTTTTTATGCAAGTGTTTTTATGAAATAATATTTTCGTGAATAAAATGATTTTTTAGCTTTTATCATTAATTATTAAATATCAAATTATTAGTACATTTATATTAAGAAGTCTAGCTTTTGATCTTGTTTCGAAGTTTGCCTCTTAGATATCGTCTCTCATGCTATTGATCTTGCATTTTCTTGACGTTTGTCTTTTAAACTCTCATCTCGAATGATTTGACTTGAATGTTTAACTTTTACTTTGATCTTCATTTCGTGTTCGATTTATATGTTGATTTTGACAATGTTTGATTGATTTTAATATTGAACTATCATCACTCAAAATCAATCATTAGAAACAATATTAATCTTGTTTGTTATGATCAAAGCATTAAGGAAGAAATCAACTATATGTCAACATGAATTGGGACCATAACCCTATTAGATATTTTCATATGTATTTTGTCACATCGTGAAATACAACCCAAAGGAATATAATCTTTACAAATAATTAGGCCCATACTATATTAGATGCCCAGAGCCCAATAATTTTAATTCTTTATTGGATTAGTCTTGGTGTACATAGGGGATACCATAATGGTGTCCCCCTATTGGAGGGGGTGCCGGTGGGCCCGCGCCCCCTCCAATAGAGGGGCACCATGTGTCCATTATGGACATCATTATGGTATCTCTTATGTACACTAAGCGCAACCCTTCTTTATTATATCACATTAAATAGGTTTAACCTTAAGATAACCTTTAGTACACAATTAATTACATATGTAGACCCACATGACAAATTAAAACTCAACAATGTCCCATTTGAGCCATATATCTTACCTTAAATGTGCATAAACTTACGATGTCAAAACATTTGCAATCATAACCAAAAGTATCTCCGAACAATCTCGTCCATTGATTATGTCAAAATACGAGCAAAACGATCTTCGTTGCGTATATCATAACTAAACTCATCAATGGTCACATATATCAATAAAAATGACATAGATCAAGTATGGATGTGTAGCACAAAAAACTACATGCAATGTGATCCAACACATGTCTATTTCAAACTAGTCATACCTTATTCTTTAATGAGATCAAACCAAATCTTAATCAGAGTAAAAATCACTGGATACTTTATTTCTAAAAATAAATTGAATATCCATAAATAAAAATGTGTCTAAATCAAACAACAATTAGCATATCATCTAAAGATGCAATACCCATGTGAGTAGTATGCACATGAAAGACCATGGGTAGTAGTCTTTTAGTAAATGAATCGGCTATCATAGAGTTTGTGCCAATATGTTATATGGTAATATGACCACTCTGAACTTTCTCCTTTACAGTTAGGAATTTGATGTCTATAAACTTAGACTTTGTCAAACTCTCGTTGTTGGAATATAGAACAGCTAACTTATTGTCACAAAATAACTTGAGTGGTCTATCAATTTCATCCAAAATTTGCAGCCCAATGACAATATTCTGCTATCATATTCTATTATTGGATGCCTCATAGCATGCTATAAACTATGATGCTATGGTTGAAGAAGCTACAACTTTTTTTGGCGCTCTTTCAAGATATAGCTCCTCCAGCCAGTAGGTAGACATAGTTCAATGTGGATCTTTGACTATCTTGACATCTAGCAAAATGAAAATCAGAATATTCAATGATCTTCAATTAGTCTGATTTCATTTATGTGATCACGTAATCATTTGTTCTCTATAAATACTGCATAACCCGCTTTGATACTTTCTAATGATCTATTCCAGGGTTACTTAAATATCTGCCTAGCATTTCAGCAATGGATGCTATATCCAAACGTCCACAAATATGAACATACATTAAACTCCTAACTACTGACGCATAGGAATTTTCTACACTTCTTTCTCCTCAATGTCATTTTAGGGCACCGATTGAAACTAAACGTATCTCTCTTAACAACATGGATATCACATAGTTTACAATCCTACATGACAAACCTCTTAAGAACATTATCAACATAGTTTCTTTTGTGATAATCCAACAATACCTCGAGAGAGATCCCGGTGTATTTGTATCCTTAATACAAAAGAGGTATCACCAAGATCTTTCATTTCAAAATTCTTAGATAGAAATCTATTAATTTCATGCAATAAGTTTATATCATTAGAGGTAAACAGTATGTTATCGACATGAAATACCAATAAAAAAATGTATACTCCTACTGAACTTGTGGTGTACACAATCATTAACTACATTCATCTGAAAATCAAACGAGATAACTACTTGATGAAATTTGTGATACCATTAATGGGAAGCCTGCTTGAACCCATAGATGGATTTCTTTAATTTGCAAACTATCTTATTTGGGTCTCCAGACACAAGTTTCCCTATAAATCGTCTTGTCAATGTCACCAATGAAAAACACTGTCTTTAAATTCATTTGATGTAATTCAAGATCCAAATGTACAATAAGTACCATAATTGTCCTAAAAGAATCTTTCGTTTAAACTAAAGAGAAAGTCTATTTAAAGTCAATGTCTTCCTTTTTAGTAAAGCCCTTTGCAATAAGACGAGTCTTGTATCTCTCCACATCGCCCTTGGTTTTAAATATCCACTAATGGGCTTCGTACCTTCGAGCAATATGATGAGTTCCCAAATGTCATTGTCTGTCATGGACTTTACTCTTCATTCATGGCATAAATTCGCTTTTGAGAATTGGTCATTTGCATGGCTTGATGAAAGTTAATTGGATCTTCTTTCACCAATCAATGCCATCCTTATATTCTTAGAGAAAGACTATAAAGTCATCTAGAATTGTCTTTCTTATATCTTTAGGTTATTAAGTTTGTTCTTCTGGAACAATTTCTTGATGTTGAACAAATGGTTCTGGAATAGTATCTTGATCTAGAATTGCTTATTGAACAAGATCAGAAACATAAATTTGTATTTGATCCTGATGATTGTTAATGGCAACAGAAGAAATAGTTACATATTCCTCCTCGAAGAAAAAATCCGTAACCTTATCTCCTCAACAAACTCCACATCCTCAAAGAACATGACATTTTTTGTTTCAAAAATTGAATTATTTGTGGGATCATAAAATTTGTAACCCTTTGAGCTTTCATAATATCCATTAAAATAGCAATTGATAGTTCTGAAGTCCAGTTTCTTTTCATTTGGCCTATACATTGCCTCAGCTTGACAACCATAGATGTGCAAATTCTTCAAGCTAGGCTTATTGCCTGTCCAAAACTCATAAGGGATTTTGACAATTGCTTTACTAGGAATTCTATTGAGAATGTAAGCTCTAGTCTTTAGTGATTCTCCTCATAGAGATTCTGGTAAGATGAAATGACTAATCATACTCCTTACCATATCATTAAGTGTTTTGTTTCGTCTATCAACAATCCTCATGTAGGGGATCCTAGCATGGTGTATGGTGAGACGATTACACATTCCTCTAAAAATTTAGCACAAGGTCCTAGACGTTGTTCATCAATCGTCATATCTGCCATAGTATTCAGTCACATCTAACATGTATCCTCATATTACTGACATGCTCAAAGACTTTATGATCACTTCAGTCTAGAAGTTGTCACTATGTTACTTTTTGTTCGCTTTCAATCTTAATTTTATGTGTTTTGTGTTTAAGTTCAATGAATAACTCTGATTTCCTCCATGCAGGTGGGTTGAGTTCACCAAGAAGTCTGTTGCCAAGAGGGTTGCTGAGATGTTAAATGGAGAACAGATAGGTATGATAAATGGAGGTTTTTTCTGTAACATTTTTCATCTGCTTACTGGTTTATGTTTTGCATTTGGTACTTGTCATTTTGTGATATCTTTTGGATAACATAGTATTCATTCACACCTGAACGGCCCCCAATTACAATCAGTAATCTCTGTCATATTTTTATGTACAATAATAGTTGTGGATGTGAATCAATGATATTTCACATGGAACTAGCACAAGATGTATTTTGCTCATCGAAACAATACTTTGAGGCTCCTTAGGCATCATGATTTGAATTATGAGACTATTTAGTAAAAG
Source organism: Fraxinus anomala (assembly GCA_903798345.1). NCBI lineage: Eukaryota > Viridiplantae > Streptophyta > Magnoliopsida > Lamiales > Oleaceae > Fraxinus > Fraxinus anomala. The sequence goes on from CAIGRN010097521.1 coordinate 8,501, forward strand.
CAGCATTTGTCTAACACTATATGCTTCTCTCGAGCATCATTAATTGATTTTTGAAAATTTAGTCCAAGATTTCATATTGTAGCAAGAATTACATAATGTAGTTCTCACTTTCATATTTGGTTCAGGTGGCAAGAAACGGTCAAGTTTCCATCATGATATTTGGAATATCAAGTACCTGAGTAAGTCCAAATTGGATGATCTTACAGAAGAGATAGGTATATAACTCTTTTCAATGTCTTTGATGGTGTATCTTATGGTGCGCGATTATGATATGATATGGGCTGAGACACTCAAACTTTTGCAGCATACAAAAGTGCTATTCGGGAGCAGAAACTAGCTCTGGAAATTTCTGCTGCCAAGAGAGAGCGAGATTTTTCCCTCTCAAAAGTTGATCTGTCAGTAGCGTAATATAGAAGAACGACTAAAGAAGGCGAATCCACTATTTGTGTGTGATTCTTGTCTTTAAATGTTTGCTGAATAAAAATTATTTCCGTCACTATAATCACACTTTTCACGTTCTTTGGATGAGTTAACTATTATATCTCCATCTCAATATATTTCAAACAAGACAGCTCCTGATCGTCGCTATGTCATTATAACATACTAATCTACTATGTTAATTTGTGCAGCAGAAGCAAAAGGCCGAGCAGATAAGGAAGGCGATGCGCCAATTTCCCCAGAAAAAACCGGTTGTAGAGGGAACAGAAAAGAAGTCTCAACTATCCAGGGATATCCTAGCTGGAGTAAGTATTATTTTTGTTTGGCCAGCTTATGATTATGTTAAGTTACCAAACTTATTGATTGTTATTTCTAAATGGAAAATCTGTTGCATGTTCATATCAGGTTTTTGGCAGTTCTTCCTGATCATTTTGGCATTTGCCTTGCAGTTTCTTGAGGTTGTGGTTCTGGTTCTGGTTCTGTGTAAAATCCAAATTTCTGATTTTTACTTGATGTCTGTAACTTTATCAAGACTGACAGAATTATCAATGCAATTTTCGATTTTCGTTATTAATAATTCAATTTTCTTTAGTACAGAAAACCGAAGATTTTTTATTCACAATTTTATTTTTGATAAATTCTCGACCTCAACAATACATAATATTAGCGGGCAAGATTAGTTGCCTTAGAGAAAGAATAAGAAAAAAATATATTTAATATCCTATTAGCAGTTTAGCTAAAAATCAGATTTTTAATAAATTTTGATAAAAGTTCTCCCAGGACTACTGAGGTAAGTACTCGATTGTAAACTTCAGAGTCTCGTGGGATTAGTCGAGGTGCGCGTAAGCTAATCCAGACATCCACGGTTATCAAAAAAAATTTTGATAAAAGTTGATGAAATTATTATTAAAAATTGATAAAAATTGAAGGTCTTACAATACGTGTAATTCAAAATGAGTTTGAGGAAAAAATAGGCTTTAACTCAATCGAGAGTAGGTTTTGTGGTTAAGTAAAAATAAAGTAACACTTCGTAGCCACTCAAGAATCAATTTTCCCTTTTCCAAGTATTCTAACAACGGAAAAAGGTTGTTTAGCTTGTATGACATCATTAACGTGAATCAACGTTTCCCATTCTTAGAACATCTTCAATGTTAAGTGGATTGCACTAAAAAGGTTGTCTATAAAATTTCATTTCTAATGGCTAGCATGACAAGAAAAATAGATATTTTCAAAAGAACCATCAAGATATAAAGGCTCCTACCGATTTACCATAATTTAATATTTCTATCTCTCTCCCTCCTCTTAAATATATAATAGTGATAAGTTATGAATTATAGACAAAATCCAATGGATATGAAATTTGAACTAAATTATTTATTAATTAGCCATTAATGTCACGTAGATTAAAAGTCTTTCTACTTAGATGTCGCCTAGATTGCAATTAAAAAAGTTACCTAATAAGCTAAAATTGACAATGTATACAAAATTCAACTCCAATGCAACACACTACTATTTCTGGTTGATGTGACAAGAAAAAATAGACATTGTGAAGAGGACCATCAAGACGTACAAGCTCTTTTAGACAGAGCAAGTGATCATAATTTTATATTCTCTATTTTTCTTTTATTTTTTCTCTCATTAAATATACATTTAGAAATAAAATTTGAATTATAGAAGGAACCCATTAGATATGAAATTGAACTGGGATGTCTATGTAAGAGCATCTCTGGTAAGTGCATGTTATTTGCCTATTCAGATTTCTATTCTTATTTAATTATATATAAATTGAGCGATTATCTATTTAATTTGTGTAAATTATGTATATTGTAGGATAATTCCAATTTGGATACAATTTATGTGAAAAGAGACTATTTGAAACTTAGTTGGAGTTTATTTGAAGCAATTGAAGATCAATCGGATTGCAAGAGATCAATTGAAATTATTAATGGTGCATTTGATAAAAAAATCATAAATTTCGAAAGCTAAATTCAACAATTGAAAAGTTAGGAGACTAAATTGCAAACATTCGAACTTACCTCGGCTATAATGATTTTAGAATGAAAAAGTCTTACTACAAATATTAGAAGATGAAGGACTAAAATCACATGAGAAAATGCGTTCAATTGAAAAATGGTTTTGTTTCTTTTTCTTCTCAAACTCTTTGATGATATTCATTCTGAACAATAATTTAGCCTAAATCTTGTTTTATAAATACATGTCATAGTCCAACAATAAAAAATGGGGTTTGTAGAGTTTCATTATACACATATATTCAAGTCGGGGTTTGGGGTTTATTGTATATATTATTTAAGTCCAAAAGGAGGAAAAAATCAAGAAATCAATCAAGAAACTAAAGTTTCGATATTTTACACAATGTATAATTAAGTAATAATTATAATGAATGATTGTAACTTAGTTTTGAATCTTCTCCCATGATTTTCTTGTTTTATTCTTCTCCCATGATTTTACTTCCAATCTTAATGCTTGTATTAATGGGCCACAAATTCATTGATTTTGCGAGTGATAATTACGTCGAGAGACAATTTTTTTGTTTAGATAACGTAATAAAAGTCGAGAACTAGTATAAAAGTGTAGAGATATATTTTCTAGTTAATGCTGACATTACATGAATTTTTAGAAATTTAAGAAGTTTTGCAAATGTGCATCCGAATTCACATAGAAATATGAATTGATTTGGTTAAATAGAATCAATTTGAACTCGAGAGAAGTAAATTGAATATTTTAGAAGAATTCGACTGAGTAAACATGATCAATGGTTATAAAATTTGGTGACTGAGATTGAGGGGATAGTTATGGTGAACTTGTGAATCCTAACACTTAAACTATCATACAAAAATTCACTTTTATTGTTTTAGTACATTTATAAAAAATCACAAAAAGAAAATACATTCTACTTGTTTTCAATTAAATTAAAGTAAGGAATAATTTAATCAACAATTAAATAGTAGTCCTGGTGGGAACAATATTTGGACTCTAAATTTCACTCTATTACTTGTTCGATTCGTACACTTGTGAAATATAAAATCGAAAACAAGTTTTTGGTGTCGTTGTCTGTAATTGTTTTTATTTAATATTGATTTAAATTATTTCTTGCTTATGTTTGATTCTTTTTCTTTTTTGAGCTGATCTATTTGTTTTTCTTTATCATATTGATAGGGAACGAAAAGAAGCAACATAGCCATAAAAATATACAAAGATTGATCATAGCTTATATGATGGTGATATGTTCTTTGGAGAGATTCTCTTCAGACTACAGCTTAAAAAGTGAGGATACAATCTACCTATACTTGATAAGGATGGCTTCTTGGAGGGATTAAATATCAAATCTATTGTTTATGAGAAGATTAGTCCGACTTGTAAATATTGTGAAGAATTACATTATACTAAAAATTACATGTTATTGGCCACTCCGGAGGAAGTGAGGTATGATGTTATCTTTGATAATCCATACAAAGGAGAAAATGATGATGGTGACATGCTTTTGGGAGATGTCTTAATCATGCAAAAATATAAAATGATTGAAGATCGAATAATTTCGGAGGAACCCAATAACATGCTTATGGAGGATCTCTTCATCATTAAACTCGGTAAATCAACTAAAGAAGAATAATATGTATAAATCGAGAAATTAATCATGAAGGAACCAAACAAATTAGTAGCATTCAAAAAAGATGGGATTAGCATGCAAACTTTCAATTTCATTGAAGTATTCTTAGTTGAGTTCGAATTGGGTACTTTAAGCAATTTATACCATATTTAAGAAAGCAAAACAATATCTTGGAGAATGTGCGAAGTGTGATGCAAAGACAATTTAATCAAGCTAGGCAAGGCTTTCAAAGCCATATTCAAAGTTCCATGAAAAATCATTGTCCAAAGTCGAGTTTGAGAATATAAATTAAGAACAAAGAGTGGCAACCCAATTTTTTTAACCTTAAACTTTTTTTTTTTTCATGTTGACCTATAGTTGACTTCATCCTTAAGGTTTTGATCATAATAAACAAGTTAATATTGATTTCTAACAATTAAATTTAAATCTTCATTACTGTTGTTGCAAAGTTGATCGATTAGAAACAAAAATGTCACTATCAAAAGTCTCGCATCAGACTGTCAATAAAAATCAAGATGAAAGTCAAGCATTCACAAAAAATCACTCGAGATAAAGAACTTCAATAGTGAAACATCGAATATATTAGATTAAGATATTTTGCATTCATGTGTAAAGGTACAACTGTTAATCTTAAACAATGAATCATTAAAAGCTCAAAGAATAATGTTTTACGAACGAGAAAATTATTTCATAAAAACACTTGTATAAACATTATTTTTCAAATGGTAGGTATTTGAACTTGATATTCAAACTCATTACAATGTCACTTATCTTGAAAAATAAAGTGAAAAACGTCATTCAAAAGTCTACATTTTTAAAAACATTGTTCTATCGATGCAGACGTCCGGTTCCTCCAACAGTCACTTTTTTTAACCATTATGAATTCTGACGTACAATGGATACCATGGTTGTCTGATTCAAAATGCGGACACGAGGATTGCTTTCTAGTTACTCAAAATTTTCAGTATTTTGAAGTCTATAAATACCATTTCACTTTGCATTCATTGCAGCACTTTAATAGCTTTTAAGTGAGATATTTTTGAGCAAAATTATATTGATATTACATCTTATTTATCTTTATCAAATCATTTATTTTGAAAAATTTTTAATTGAATTAACTTTTGAAAAACATATTTCTCATCAAATTTTTTCTCACATAACACTTGAGTTTCATTTTTTGCTATTAATTAAAGTGTTAGTCTATTTCTCTCTTTATACTTACTCTGTTTATATCATTAATTAAGAGAAAAGTTTCAAATTGTAAAATCATTCATCTTTAAGTTTGTGGGTTATATTGAGGTTTTGGAAAGCTCAATATTGTATAAGGCTCGGTGCTCCTTATTTGTAAGTCATCGAAAGCGTTGTAAGTCAATCAAATTTACTGAAAATGTTTCCTCATGATGGAGAACTTGGTAGCAGATGACGTAGATCATTAGTTGGGATCGAACCTCCACAATTACACGTTTGCACACTCTCTTCCATTTTACTTATCGCTTTCGTACTTGTGCATTTTAGTTTGATTAACTTATTCATTCTCAATTGGTTAAATTTGAATCAATTTTTCAAAAAAGTTTTGAAAACTAATGCACCCCCTTCTAGTTAGTTATTATTGGGCTATCAATTGGTATCAAAGCAATGTGCTCAATTTTAAAATTAAAGATTTCATAATCTTGAGTAGTGGCTAACCACAATATTCAAAATCTTGAGGGATATTCTACAAA
>CAIGRN010097525.1:0-12247 GCA_903798345.1 Fraxinus anomala
TAAAGAAATAAAAAAATAAAAAAAAAAAAATATATATATATATATATATATATATATATATATATCCTGCGGCAGAACAGGACTTGTAAATAAAACCATATTAAGGAGTGAGATTTTCTTATGAATCTTGAATATTTTACCTTTCCCATCCTGTCCCAAAAACCTCGGCAAGTTGCAACAAACACATGAGACTCTAAGATCGTATGAAGATGATTGATTGTATTTATGAGTTGGTCCCTCAAAGGTTGCATTCTGCATTTAACATCAGATTCAGCCACAGCTTTCTTAGAATCCAGCAAAATTTTCTTCAGTTTGGTACTTCCCTGTGATCTTGTCTGTGGCAAAAGATAAGAAAAATTCAACAAAATATTTGAAAGCAAAAACGAAATTGTAGAAGAAACTTCGTTTTCTCGATGGGTGATCAAATTTCAACTTTCTTCCTGTCGAGCATAACGATACAATTTTTTCCTGTATACTAGATGTATCTCTATAAATAGTAGTTAGCATGCATCAATTAAAAGATACATTGAATGCTTTTCTGTGGTGATGATCTAATGTACAAATAAATTTTGGGGAACAATATTATCAAACTCAAGATAATTCATGCGAGATGGTACTCACATTTTCTACAAGCTTTTCAACAACTGCTTGCAAATAATTCCGGAACTTTGATCTGAGCATCACAATAATTTCACTTAGACGCTCTCCAGGAGGAGCGTGACTCCTATCGGGGATACAGGAACCCCGTGACTTCAGTTTATGTTCAATTTTCGGACAAAGCACGTCAACCATTCTCTTCATAGAATTCAAAAGAATGCCAAGCTGAAATGAACAAAAAAATTCAGTTAAAAAATGTATATGCAGTAAAGTTACTATTAAAATTAAACATTTACTCACCTCATTAGGCACTACGTAAGGGCATGTGGATCTTTTAGTGAACTCTTGGACGTATTTTAAAGCAGATTTCCTGGCTGTCGTTTTTTCCTTCAATGGTGCTAAGACGTCTGCATATTGCTTTTCTAGGGCATCCAGAATTGCCTTCTCAATATCGGCAATGGCCTATTTCAGATAAAACAAATAGTTGATCAACAGGTGAAAATGCAAGATGCCTCTTTAATAAATCTAACCAGTAAAACAGTGCCTAATAAATAATAATTAGTAGAACAAATCACCATGAAAGTGTCGTGTCTAATAGGGATATTTCTGCCTTTTCCATCTGTTCAAATTACTTTGGAACTTAAACTCAAACCCGAGGTAAAAATTGTCAGATATAAGTTTTAAAGTCGGTAACATTTGTTGGCAAAACCAAATGAATAATACACATCAACAATATGTGAACACCAACCATGCATGATATCTTCCATGAAATTAGATCACCCTCAAGTTGTATTACTATATACATAGATTTTCAAGGACAAGAAATTATGAGAGGCATACATTTTCCAAAACACAAGTGTACTCCGGCCAGCGACATATGATGACATCATAGTCGTTCAAAGTTTCATTGAGGCGATCATACATGTCATCAATAAAGGGGGTTGTTAGATGTTGTGTTGTAACACCGGACCATTTAACCTGCACATTAATAACATTAATTAAGCATCAAGGTCATTGATAAGATGTGGAAACTTCTGCAAAGCTTTAGGTTATCATTAGTTGAAGTTTATTCACTAAAGCAATATGAAGAAAACTGCTAAAGGATAAGTTTTAGAGCATTTCATGTGTTTGTGATGGACACAGACTGCACATGCTCAAGCACGCATCTATATAAAGTACCTTGTCTAATTTACAAGACTCAAGCAGCGAGAGGCGCTTATCCTGTATCCAGAGGATAATATACAAATGGAACAATTCTTTTGCATCAACCCCTCCTTTAACTGGCCTGAGAAACAAGGGTTCAGTCATATACACCACTAATTGTGTGACAGAATCAGTAACAAAGATTAATCATGAGAATGTAAATACTTGATATTCCAGGTGGTGAGATCCTTTTGAAAGTCTGCAGTTGCAACAAGAAGTTCTGTAACATATGATGCAGGGCCTGGTGGAGGGCATGCAACAAGGAAGGCACGTAACCTACTGCAAAGTTCTGTACTGTAAACAGCCGAGGAAAGGTTTGGCAGGTCTATAAAACTGCAAAGAAGAAAAGCATACCAGCACATTAAAATTAAGAATATGAGAACAAAATCCAGCAATATCCTCACAAATATTTATGTAGATAATGAAAGTGAATAGTTTGGCTATGCATGCAAAAATATAATAACATTATTTTGTTAGCATGATAAAGTGGGTGCATCTGTCAGAGCCACGCACTCCATTAGCGTGCATAAACATAAATATACATATAAATAGAGAAAGAAGCCCACTAATTATCATTACTTTATTAGAAAATTTTGATTGTCACTGAAGCACTAGCCCTTTCACTCAAGCCCCAGACTTCTTAAGGTAATATTATTGACTACCGAGCAATAAAGGCGATATAGAAGAACATTGGTAGTGATTGCTATCAGAAGCAAAATCTCATAAATAGGGCAAAAAAGTTGACGTATTAATTACATCTCAGACTCTATATCATAACGTTCACAAAAAAAAATTATTACCTAAGACCAGATTATGATCCCTCCCAGAGAAAAAAAGTTGAAAAAGAAAAGAAAAGAAAATTCTACAGCTCCTAGGACTCGAGTCAGATTTCAAGTTTTACTTTGATGAAGAGTAATATCATTGACGCATGTGAGATGGAGCACAAAAAGACATTGGTTAGTTGGCAATATATCGTCTGCAGCTGTAGCTGTACAAAGTACCTATAACACAAATCAAGAGACATACTAAGAAATGAAGAAGAGAGTAGAAAAGAGTACAGTGCCAATATTAATTATCCAAGTCTTACTTTGTAATGGTTTTATTTTATTTTTATGGTATTCTTTGACTTTCTTAGTGCTTGTTTGGATTTGTTTATAAGTTGCTCAAATAGTGATAGAATTGAGTGATGGTGATACCCACACATCACCTAAGCGTTTTAAGAACTATAGATTAATGTGCCGATGCCGACAAATTCAACATGTTTGTACTTGAGTAACTCTCGCACATGCAAAAGGTTAAGAAGTAAACATCATCATCACATATAACAAAATGATCTTGGTATGATGCGAGTTTTCCTTTGTCTACCTTATTTTAACTTACATTATATTTTTCCGGTGATTGACACGTTACAAATTTTACTTGGTCGAGTTTAATTCTTTTTGTTGAAATTTTAAATTGCGTCTATGTAATGAAGAATATTAATTTCAAACGTACAAATGTTGTAATTGAAATATAACCACTTTGTAAAGTCGTGAATATTAAAAATACAAGAAATATTATGATAAAACATACCTGGGAAGGATATTCTGGTTGTGGATCTCTATATCTGTGAAAATTTCATTTCTAATATTCGAGCAATTAGATTTCATTTTCTGATAAGCAGTGGAAACAGTAACAGCGTCCATCAACATGCTGTCATTACTGCCACTAACATATTCATCTGTCTCGCTCAAGTGTTTTCGTGCTCTTTTCTTTGCAGCGGCCTGTAAAGAAAAATAATCAATAAATGATAAAATAATTAAAATTGATTCCATAAATATGTCAATTCTTTGCACCTGGAAGTAACTATATAGTTTCGTCTGTGCCTCAGGAGCTAATATATCATGAAGAAGTGAATATAGTTTAACAGCAGGCTCTAGCACCGGTGCTGCAACTCCAGTAGCAGACATGAAAACATCCAGAATCCCTGATGACGATGACTCATCCAAGGACTTGTAGTTTTCAAAAACAAGAGAGTAGATTGGTTCAATTTGGTCTTCAATATCCTTCAGAATTCGGTTCTGAAATAAAATGGGATTCAGCTTAAACACCGACATTTAACATAGGAAAAAATTAAATAGAGGGCATCTAATGTCATTAACACTCCAATCATGAAAGCAGAAAAGCAATATAAATGACTCGAAAATTTGTTTCTATGCTCACCTCTTGATGACTTAGTGCACTCTTACAGTGGCCCTTCATCACTACAGGCAACAATAAATCGTATACTAGTGTAAGACAGTAAGCTGTTGGTGTCGCCACATCCATGACATAAGAAAGGTACCTGGAACAATTCAATGTTCAAGAAATAATGAACCTCATTGATGTAACAGTCATATGGATGAAAAGGATAAAGAAAATATATATATGGCACAACTAAATTATATGGCATGGAAACAAAATAATAACACTATAAGCATCTGTTTACCTCAGCTTGGTGTATGCATGAGAAACCCCATAATATGATGCAAACTCAGCGAGTAACCACTTCCATGGGCCATGCAACAACAAATTTCGTTGGTGGAAATCCTGTATTTTCATTGCAACCTCCAATACCAGATCATATGCCACAGTTTCTGCAATGGAGCCGCACTATTAAAAGAACACAAAATGTCAATCATCAAATTCAAGACCACCAAGATAGTACTACATCATATTCTCAAAATAAATTATCAACTTTTTCTATATTGTCTGATTCAGATCTCAGAGAGACCTTCAAATGCAAGATTTAAATAAAAGTGAATATTCTAGCTAGGGTCCCCAACCTCCCGTGACAATGAGGTCCCGAACCTTCAAAATTTGTGGCAATCCAGGTTCTAACCTTTCAAAACTGAGCGAGCATGGTCCTTACGGAACTGCTAGTTTGACCATTAAAGAGTCAATGTTTTCTTAATAGGACCAAAATTGAGCATAACAACCCCAATCCTCAGAGAGAAATCTAACATCTCACCCTTTCGATTTCCATTTATACTCATTCTTCTTTTAGTTATTTACTTCTCATCTTTTATTTCTTTATATCTATTTTTTTTGTGTGCAAGGAGCATAGAATTGTTAAAATACTATCTCATATATATTTAATACAAACACAGATCAGCAATGTCTGACCAAACAATTTCAGTTCTTTAACTGCTTCCATCTGCTGTTACAGCTTTGACATTTCAGCTCATTCTAAAATCACCAAATATAACAAAAGGGAAAACTGGAAGAAAAAGCATGGATCAACGCACCTTAAGATGACTATTGTCATCTAGACTTGCTGAATAATTTATATACAATTGTAGTTTGCCAACACACTCATGCTCAGGCTCACGATAAATAGGCCACCAGCGTTGTTTTTCACCCTGCAAAAACCATTGCTATGAGACTTAATGCTGAACAGATGTCGCTTGCCCTATGCATCGTATGTCAAAAGGAAAAGAGGAAGAATTAGGCAACTTCACTGGATTGTCAGCAATAGCAGCCACTTGAACATTCACTCGACCATAATGATTACCCTTCGAATCCAAAACTTCAACGATGAGATCATCTCCTAAGCTATCTGGAAAGCTGTAAAGTCGTCAATATATTACTAAAACAGAAACCATATGAAGGAGAAAAGAATGATAAGAAAACTTACAACATATGGGAATCACCGGATCCTGGTTGCATTTTAATAGCACCTTCTTCAGCAGAGCTTTTAAGGCGTAGTGAAAAAGAGTGTGTTTCTGATTTCATGAAGAGCTACTTGGGTGAGAACAATGGATTATACACAGTTGTAATAACATCAATTAAATGATTAAATCAACTCAAACAAGTTCATATCTAATAGCAAAAAATCAATCACAATGGTTAAATTTATAAACGATCAACATTCTTTGCATAGCGTGTCTTAGAACGGTATCTTGTTCGGTTGGACACCAGAATGTACTGGAAAAATGACAAACAGCTGAAAGAGGACAGGTTAATAGATGAGGCTTAGAGCACTTGATGTATCCAGAGACATTGGGAATCCAAGTAGCTTTGTTTCCAAATTACATAATAGAAAGATTATGGGAGGTCCAATTTCACAAGTAGACAAAAAAAGATGCTGACATACCCAACAAAACTTCATAAGATGATGAGCGGCTGCGTAGAGTTGAAGTAACACCAACTTTCAGAAGGCCAGAAACTTGCTTTAGGTATTGAGTGCTTGTCCGCAAAGATGCCAAGCTTTGGTGTGAAAAAGAACCATTTGCTGGTGCACGAGGTGCAAAATCAATTTTGTGAACTGCTCGCCATCCAGAAGATAATTTTGACCACGTATTGAGTAAGTGATGTCGAATGTTGTCCATTTTCACTTTTGGAGCTTTGATGGTAGAACAACTGCAGCCCTCAGGCTCGTCCAGAGCCAATTTTACCCTCTTAACTGTAGAGAGGAGAGAATTCAGGACAGTTTCTTTACTCGGTATATTGTGAGGCTAAATATTCACCACAAATAATACCTTGCACCTTCATCTTTCCAACCATGTTCTTGGGTTTCGGGGCAGCCCCTTCAGTGGGAAGTTCTGAAGAGCGCTTTACCAGCATTTCCTCCTCGGACTGCAGGAGCACTTGCTGCAAACTTTAACCAAATACAGGAACAGAACTCAAACTCAACACAGATTTTGCAGATGAAATGAGAAGCATCATCAATAATTAGCTTAGAAGTGCTTAGAAATATTTCATTTTTATAGTTGAAAAAAAAAAAAAACCCACCCAAATGCATCTCGCAACAAATAACATTCATTCTCCAAAAACATGGGTGCTTCCATACATCCCTTAGCCCAAGCATGAAGGCAAAGCCGAACACATGCGTCATAAGCAATAACTGCATGCCACGAACCTAGTGGGCTGAAACCAGTTATTAAAATAAGCACAAGATCAACTCAAAAGTATTAATATTCAGTGGAAATTATCTATGTGGTAAACAGACCTTGCATGAAAAGTGGGACGTCTGGTAGGATGAGGACCCAATGGCACACAGCTTTCTACCCCAACAGCAGTCCTGTAATAAGAGAATGGTTGATACACTGAGAGCAATTTCTTGAATGAAAAAAATAGAGGAATGTCTTTCCTAAATCATATCACAAGTTTTCCAACACCTATCATGCAAAAAAAGGTGTACTAAAATATGCTATTAAATAATACAAACCTCACAGGAACGTAGGACGAATTTTTCAGTACATTATCCTGTTCTTTAGTATTGGGAGACATGTTGATGGAAGTGCATGGTTTAGCTGGAAAAGCATGTGAATCTGCCGAAGACTCTGCACGATGGGTTCCATAGGCAGGAATGTGCTCTCTATCTTGTTTGATTTCCCCAACAGAAGCACAGAAAGGAGGTGCACTGGGAATATCATCACAAGGATTTTCGTTCTGCAAATTCCCAACAGTCACGTCCTGCAGAAGAGAGATTAGCCTAGAAGGGAACTACCATATTCAAAATGCATAAAGCATCTGCATAGACATAAGACTGAAAAAACGCAGATTATCCTATGCCTTCAATAACATCCCAGTTAGCTACATTATTTGTCAAATTTAATCAAATACTACAAACTAGTGTTTAGTTATCCCAATAATTGAGATTAACCTTGCAGCAGATTTAAAGTCTAGTTCAGGGCAGAGAAATAAATCAATTTTCAATTACATATCTGAAGACTTAGAGCAGATAACCGAAGTATTCCATAGATGGGTACACTGGTATATGTAACATTTGCCACAGTAAAATAATTTGACCCTAAGAGCAGCCACAGGACTAGGAGGAGAAGGGGTTGTATACTATATTTTTTAACAGTAGAAAAGAGGGGTTCAAATTGAACTTCAACTTCAACGAAGCCTTCTTTACTCAAGAATCTTCAATATCAGCATCCTAATTACCTTGGATTATTTCATTTTTCCAATATTACTCAGAAGTCATTCCACCATCTCTTTCATTCTGATAAATTAGTTCATTATTTTGTTGGTAAGACACGATTCACGTAACATTAGAAGTTTATGTTTCCATTTGCAAAGAAGGAAAACTATAAACTCTAAAAGATGGCATGATTGAAGGAAAGAAAATAATTGTTCTCCCAGCAAAATATTCCCGGAAAGATAAGCTAAGAATGATATTTCTATGATATGATTACCTAGTCTAACTGGAGCTTTGGAAAAACTCACTAAGAAAATAAAGAGCCAGACTCACTTTTTTCCATTAGTTTCTGTACTTAAAAATGTTTATGACAAAGCAAATGCAGTAACATCGTTACAGACATGATAAAAGATGAGCAGAGAAGAATAAGAATTCTGCTCCAATTTAATTGTCTAAGTTACACTAACAAAATATGTACTAAGTTATCTTAAGAAGGACCCAAATAGTAAGTGAAATGAAAACTTGTCATCTTACATGACTAAAATCTAAACGGGATGAACCTACACTGAGAAATGGAGAAAAACAAGGCATGCCTTCGCATTTCCTATTAAATGTTTTCTGATAAACAATCCATACCCTTTCATTTAACTAGCAAAACTTCTCACCCCCGTTCCTCCAACGGAAGAAAGAAAAATAATACTCTAAGAAAACTAGCAACTGCAGAAGTTACCTTTCCAGTAGCATGGTGTGCATCCATTCCAGAAGGAATCCTAGATGCAGAACCCTCTGACACGTAAGCCCTTTTCTGCGGTAAAGTTCCATTGGTGCTCCTGATTTGCGTGGTAGAAAATTCTGAGCTTCCATCAGAATAAGAAGATCCATCCTCTGAGTAAGCATTTTCTGGATATCTATTGGCTCCCCTCATCAGTTTCTCGTCCACTTGCCCACACCCTCTATTAGTTTCCCTTGACGAACTAACATCATCAGAAAACATACTCTCACTTGCATACTGTGGTGTACGCCTTTGAACGGGCTTGTAGTATCTTTGAGCAGTAGCACTTCTGCTGAGAATTCTATCGTTTTGTGGTGACGAGTCAAGTGAATATCTTCCCCCGTATACTTCCTCCTCTGAGTCTGTGGTCATATCATTATCAGAAACTGATCTACTTCCTTCAGAATCACCAGGTCCAGGAATGACTCCAGACATTGAAATCACTCCTGGCAAGTGCCCACTCTGAAATTTGGACGGTGGAGGCAGTCCAATACCACGGCCTCTGTTTCCAATGCTAGAAATAGGATCTATTCTAGGTCTCTGATTGGGTGTATAAGAACCTTCCTTACTATGACTGGCAGAACCCTGTATTATAAAAAATCAAGAAAACAAATTAACAAACAACCCCACACGTCGATTAACAAATTCAGTAGTGAGAATCATTTGTAGACTGCAATTAAATACCAATAATTAATAAAAATCCTTGAATTAGCATTCAGTTTGTGAACTTTGAGTTTCAGAATTCAAGATCATCAACAAGTATCGCCAGTGCCAATTCAGATCAAACAACCAACATTGCCATAGCTACTCCAACCCACTCCTAAGTCCTAAGAAGAAAAAAGGAAAATGAAAAGGCCATAAACTGTATATTGAAGATCTGCAGGTGGAATTGGATTAAGAAACCCCAATTGTGAATTTGAATTTTCAAAAACTCTATGATTCAAGAACTTGAGCCGCTGAACCTTGTACCAGTTCCCTTCTAACAAGCAAAATTGAGAAAAAGAAAAATCAAATACTTGAGTGATGCAGACCGATCAAAAAAACCCCCAAATCAACATCAGTAATGAAGAAAAAAAAACGATAGCAAAAGTTACAGATATACAAAGACAAGAAGTAGATTTGTAATACTGACCTCACTAACCCATTTAAGGGCATTCTTATCCAGACCCTCAGTAAACATCTCTCCTCAGAGCTCTTCAATCCCCTCCAAATCTAAAATCACAGTGTCCCCAAACTAAGTCATGTTACAAAAGAAAGAACACCAAAAAAATAAAAAAATAATAAAAATTAAATATACACAAAGAGAGAAATAGTACTCAGATTCTCCCGAAACCCTTCTGGGATACAGCAAGATTTCAAGTTCTCTTCAATTTATTATGGGCCAAGAGTGGGTACTGGGCACACTGTACTATTCCAAGCTGTAATTTTCTTCACCCCAAAGTTTTTCTATTGGGGTGGAGTCAAGGGGCTGTCGCTTTCTGTAAGCTCGTGATATTCCTATTTTCAAATTCGAGAAGGCTGTGATGAATGCAACGTTCGAATGTGCAACAATGATTAAATTTTGAATAGTGTGAAATTCAAATGTTTGAGTACGACAACATTAAAAGGATTCAAGAAAAAGTTGAATGTGGGACCAACATTTGGTAGAAGTTAAATAATGAAACTATTCTCTTTACTCTTTGTTCATTTATTTCTAACTTGCTGTTATACCCACTTTTTTTTCAAAAATTCTCCTTTTTCACTTTTTTTATAAGTTTAGATTTTGATGAGTAAATTATTTTTAGCATTAAGAAAGATATCTTTTCCTCTTTTTGCACAAGCTGTTACCTCCCAATGTATTTGTCAAATTTTAATTTACAATAATAAAGAGCAAAAATTGATTCAAAGTTTTACTTAAACGAAGGAAATATGAAAGAAATTCAAATTTTGAACATTTATTGCGTGTCGACTTTGTTGCAATTTTGGAACTATGATGAGAACATTTTATTTTCTTAAGTTTAACATAGTACAAAATTAAAAGTAAAAAATAAAAATTAAAGAATTGCAATAGGGGCAGAATAATCTTAAATTATAAAACATGTGTGTGTTGATTATTAGTTAATTATTTTCTTGTTCTCAATCAGATTAGAAAATATAGAAGTTTACCATATGCCATATTATAAAAATATAATATTCTTCGTAATCTTATTCCAATTCCAATACCATATACCAAATGCGCATGAAGAAAAATGTCTTAAGATATGTATTAAGAATTAGATAATACTCAATTGCATTTACAGATAAATTGAAGCCAAAATCTTGCCATACTATTGAGTCGTGTTTAAATACTTTAAGAAGTAAAGAACACGAGATAAATGTGCCAAAGCCAGAGAATGGTTGGATTTTAATCAAAGCTCTTAGTGTAGGGAATTAACTGCGTCAATATAAACTAATAAATCAATAGTAAAATCGAAAAAATGCAAAATTTCAAATAAAACTGGCATTCTACGCAGAAGACGGATTTTGGGTACAAGTTATAGTACTGTGAAGTAACATATTGAGGACACAAGTCACATTTTTGGCACAAATTGTAAGCAACTTTTTTTGGATATGATCTCAATTTTTTTCCCAACAAAGCAAATGGCTGCTCCATGAGAATCATGGATGAAACGCCATCTTCGCTGCTCTTCCGCTGAAAAAATTGACTGTTCACCTTTCCCCAACTCTGGATTTCTTGTATGGATGAAGCGAAAAATCATATTTAATGCCACTTCTTCTCAGATAGAGACAGGAGCTGCCAATACAAATAATAAAGTGAAACTAAGATGAGGTTATCATTCCAAAGGTGTCAATTGAGCCACCACATATAACTCGACCACACACGTGCACAAACAAGATGATCCATTTTTTCACAAAAAGAATGCCTCTCTGCGCCATCAAATCATACTAATTTGATTAGGAATGTGTATTTTTTTGTTCTTCTACTCAAAAAAATACAGAAAATCATGGAATACCAAAGCAATGGATGTCGGCAATAGCCCACAGACACCACCATCAAGCACACGCCAATATAACATGTACAATACAACTTGTTACTCCTCGCCTCAAAAGTTCGAAGAGCAAGAGCCACGTGGTAAACCACGTAAGCAGAAAGTCAACAAGAAAGTCAAACAAAGACCCATGAGGTCAAAATACGAAGCGGACCTAAAAAACTGAAGTCCTTACTCTACAAACCGAAGTGCTTGCTGAAACGGACCTTGAAGTCGAAGTCCTTGCTCTACAAGCCAAAGTGCTTGTTGAGACACTACCTCAAAGACGAAGTTGCCTAAAGGAAAGGAGCTGAAGCTCCCCATTTAGAGAACCACCTCAAAGAGGTCCGAGGCTCGTGAAGCCGACGTTGTTCCTCATGAAAGATTTGAAGATTTCTCTGAAATGATTGATGTAACGCTTACAATAAAATTGTCAGTGTGTCAGCCTATTGTATAGGGCGGCTGACCCCTTATTAATGCATTAATTGTATGAATAGACAGTGATGTGATGCCTCAATTAAGGAGATGAGGCAACGTGGTTCTGATCCAACGGACATCACGTCGGCCAATGTACTATAAATATGGTCTTCTTGTAACTTAAAGGTGGTTGCATTATTGATTAGAAAATAAAAAATCATATATTCGAAATATACACATAAACTCTCAAGAATTCCATATAAACTCCAACATACAATATCGAAACTTATATATGCTTTTTATCTATCCTTCCACATGTTCATACTTGGTGACTACATAGATTAATTTGATTTCAACCCCCGC
>CAIGRN010097550.1:0-18916 GCA_903798345.1 Fraxinus anomala
AACTAAAATCGGGATCATCTTTAAATTTATGAAAATTCCTATCAATTATTTACAAATGTTCAAGGACCATATAATTAGTAGGATAATAAACACAAGACAAAATATTTGTAGAATCATAAAAACTTGTCAAAATTTTTTTAATTTTAAAAACTAAATATCAATCGTGCTCATTTAAAATAGTATTGTCGTTGTCTCTCATAGGTCTACTGTTATAAAATTTAGTAATTAAATGTTCGAAACCTGCATGTGATTTTAATAATAAGTATGTGGAGTTTCATCTATGCCCTACGTCACTAATAAAGGTTTTTGTATGCGACACCCCAACTTCGCCACAAAATTCTCCAAATGCTTGTTTCCTACTAAGTGCAATCGTGATATAGATTAATACATTTCTAATTCGTTGAATTTCATCCTTAACATGTTTTAAACCGTCTTGTACTATCAAATTAAAAATATGGTAAACATGTCGAATATGAAATAAAAAATCACCGAAATCGAGTTGAAGTACCCTATACAATTTATCGATAACATGCTTATGTACACTAACGTTGTCGAACGTAAAAGAAAGAATTTTACTCTCGCATTTATATTATCTAATAATATTTATAACAAAATTAAATATATTGTTAGCATTGTGTAGAAACTCAATAATTTTAAAAGCAATAATTTTTTTATGCAAGACCCAAAGTGGGTCTATATAGTGTGCAGTTGCAGCTATGCAATCTCTTTTATTAATCCTTTCTCACAAATTCGAAGTTAAAGATATCACACCCCCATATTTTTCTAAATACGCAATCAATAGTTTTTTTGAATTAAGAAAATATTCAATTGTATCAGAACAAAGAGTATTTCGACTTACCCCAACGTACCTTGATTGAAGATATTGTTTGATGTAGGAAACGAAATGTTGGTTGTCCGCTATTGTTAGTGGTAACTCCGTCACTGCAACGAACATCACTAATCTTGTTCGAGCTTTCTCATTCGAATACATCCACGTAGAAAGTGGTGTAGTAGTAGTATCGACATTTGGACTACCAAATTGTAGTTGTGTTTGACGAACTGGAAGAAGCCCATGTTTGGCGCACATGTTTTGTAGTGACGTTGAGGTGGGTGGTTCTAATACCTTTTTGCCATGTCAATCGTTGTTGACAGTATTTACATACTGCTTTGGTTTATAGAACTCCATCAATCACACGACCAGTTTGAACCAATTTAAAATGGTCATAACATTTTGCATGTTTCTTCCCTCTTCTCTTCCATCTTGTATCGGGAATATATAATGCATGGTCTTCATCCCGTTCCAAATCAATTGGATGACTAGCATCAACATCAACGTCATCCAAATCAATTGGACGACTACCTTCATGAACGTTGAAATCTTGAATATTTTTTGGAATGGGTAATTCATTTAGACCGGCGAATTCATTCACAAATTGACTTTGAGCAGGTGTTTCGCCTCCGACACCGAGCACGTTTTTAACAAATGAACGTGGATCCATTTGTGATTGGAAATTTATAATGGGATAATTGATATTGAATAATTAAAATTGAATGTTGAAGTAGAATTGAAAAATTAATGTAGATNGAGAATGAGATATTGATAGTAATAAGTTTGGTGGAAAAATATGGATGAATGGTCATTTATTTATAAGGGAAAAATGAAATTGAAAAAAAAAAATTAAAAATTCAGTGACCAAACTTTTTAAGTGACCATTTGGTCACCGAAATTCAATTCAGTAACCAAACGGTCACTGAATTTCTGATCACTGAAATTTTACATTTTTTTTTTTTGGTGAGCCACGAGTCAAGCCGAGCCGGCTCGTGGCTCGCATTTTACACGAGCCAGCGAGCAAGCTCGCCAAAATGACGATCGTCTAGCAAGTTGGTCTGCTCGGCTCGTGCTCGGACTCGTTTTTGTCAAGCCGAGCGGCCGAGTCGACGAGCCCTCGGCTCGGTTGCCAACGCTAACTAATACATTGAAATCCTCAACAAGCAGGAGCCCAATTCTATCTTATTATTCACTCATTCAAGTACTTTCTCGTTTATAGGGCTAATATTCTCTCAAGCATTGAAAGAAGAACGAAGATAAAATGTCCATGCCTTGTTTCAACTCATAGGAAGCCATGTTCGTGATCTTAGCTCGAACCCATCTTGTTATTATTTGCTCATTAACGTACTTCCTCATTTATAGCGCTAATATTCTCTCGAGCATTGAAAGAACGACGGGGATAAAACCCCCATGCCTTGTTTCAACTCATAGGAAGCCATGTTCGTGATCTTAGCTCGAACCCATCTTGTTTGAGCTTGTATACGCACAAGTATGATATTTGGAAACATTAAATTTGAATACTACACATACGACCTATGTCAATCTAGCACTATTTTAGCCTATGTTTGAGCTTCATTTTTTGTGAAAATGAGTTTTGTAATAATGATTTTTTTGAAGAATGTGTGGTTAAAAAATTTACGTATAAAATTATTTATTTTATTGAAAAAATGTGTGATTAAAAATGAATTTTAGAAAATGGTTCAAGGAGGGACTTGGTATCCAATAATTATTAAGACACATTTCCTGAGATATTTTAAAATTAAAAATTCATTATAATAGTATATTCCTGTACCAAATTAGGTGTAGAATAAGTACCCTTTCAACGTGATCGAATTGGATTGTTTAGTATTATAAATAGCTTCTCAATGATTTTTATATATTTTTTTCGTGAAAAACGTGGGAAGTTTCTATCTTTTTGTTATTAATTCTTTTCAAAGTATTTTTATCTTTTATTTATTATTAGCACATCTTACAATATCCGAATAAACTAATCCCTTGTTTACGCTCATTAAAAAGAGATTTTTATTTATTATTATTTTTTTTAGAAAATGAGTTTTGGAATAATTATTTTTTGGAGAATGTGTGATTAAAAAATTGAAAAATTTTGAGTTTACGTGCAAAATTTTTATTGTGAGAACGTGATTAAAAATAATTTTAAAAAAAAGAGTTTTTGAAGAATGATAGATAAACATAGGCTAAGTTTAGATACCTTAGAGTTTGTTTGAGCCCCATTGTTCTTAAAAATATATTTTGAAATAGTAGATTGGTAGAAGATGTGTCGTTGAAAATAAAGAAAAGTTTTGAATTTTTGTGTAATATTATTTTATTGAAAAATGTGTGATTGAAAAGAAGAAAGAAAAATGTATTTTGAAAATAATAAGATCAAACAATGGTTTAATAACTAAGTTTAGATATATGTGGTACACAATGTTTGATAACCCTATGTTGTATAATATATGAAGATCAATCCTTCTATTGGGCCAGGCTTGAAGGATTGGGCCAGGCTCCAAGCCAGGCCCAAAAACATATTGGAGGCGCCGTGTTTCTTGGCCTGGCCAAGAAACATTTCCCATACGAGGATAGGTGGGATGGGAGCTTGTCGGTTCATTGGTGGCGACGGTGGCAGTACATGGTTAGATGAGTGGAAGAAGGTGAACTTATTTGTCTTTTTATTTTTTATATTTCTTTTCTGTTTTATTAAATTTTATTTTCTGTTTTTATATTTTGGCTTTTTAGTAGGGAAAATTAGTTTACAAAATTGCTTTTTCGAATAAAAAATAAATTAAGGGAAATTAAATTTCATGCGCAAAATTACCAATTGTGCCAATACAAAGGATTGTGAGCATTTGCACCAAGATTTAAAGGTTTGAACCAGAAACACAAAACTGGCAAATATTTGGAACTATTTATGCCATTTTTTCTATATTATATTAAGCAATAAACAGCTTTCGACTACTTGTCTCGGGGAGCGCCATCCATCTAGGTAAATATACACGTATGAGTCTCTTTAACCAATGATAACTCTTGAATTTGTGACATTGATAAGAAATAGTTTCACAACTTTGAATCCAATACATTGGTTTTCTCTAATAAAAGTGAACTTCATTGCAAAACAACCAATATTCCGATACATTTCTTTAATTTTTCTTTCATATATATATATATCAAAATTTAGAATTTTTATTTATTAAATAAATAATTAAAAATATTTTATTAATTGAATATATTAAAATCACTATTATACAAATTATACTCATAATTATGTGCTAATATGTCACAACCTATTTAGTGGTCACAAATAATCAAATTAATTGATCACGCATTATTTCTCAATCACAATAATTTTTTTATAGATCACCACGGGCACCACAACAACCACTACCACCGGCCCAACCACAATCACTCCACCACTACCACCAACAATTACAATTTTCAAGTGCAAAACAACCACCACCAACAAAAGCCACCCCGCACGCACAATACACCACCACCACACCATCACCACTATCGACTTGGCGCACCAACGACTGCACGCAATGCCCATCGACCACCAAATCGCTAATCAACCACCACCACCCCATCGCCGCTGCGTGAACCACCAAAACATCCACAAAAGTACAAAAAGAAATCGGGCACCACAAACCACCATAATCACGATTCCATAGTAAAACCACAAAATCACTACCGAAGCCAGATTTTTCCCATATCGTGCCTCTAAAATTGTTGCTGCAACAGCGCGAGGTTCGCACAACAACACTTGTTGCTGTTGTGAAATCGAGAGAGAGAGAGAGAGAGAGAGAGAGAGAGATTTAGGGCATGTTTGGGCCGAATTAAAATCTGATTTTAATCTAAACTAAAGTCAAACAATCAGTAGTAATCACATCTTTTATGGGTACAACATCTTTTCAACCACACATTTCAAAAATTTCTATCACAATCCACTAAAAATCTAATTTCAATCCCCACCAAACACCCTTTTAAGGTTTGAGAGTGAAATCGGGGTGGGGATATATAGATTAATTTAATTTTGTAATATTATTATTAATATTATAAATTAAATTATCACCTAATTTTTGTATAAATAATTCTTAAACTTGATGTTCAGTTGGAACTTGAAAAACATGGGTGGGTGTAATTTCCACATCGCTCAATTTAAAATTTAAAATTTAAAATTTTTGGATAAGATTTTACCTATACACCATTTAAATAATATTTCTAATATATTTCCAATTTAAAAGTTTAAATTTTTGAATAATATTTTACCTATATGTATCATTTAAATATTATGTTCAACATATTTTCTCACGTGTAAGCGAAATTTCATTTTTTCTCATCGAAACCTAACACGTACAGTTTATTTATATGGAAGGGCGGTAAAACTAAAAACTCATCAAGTGCTCGTGCTCTGATACCATCAAATCAAATAGTTCAACATATCCCACTATCTCCTTCCACCACTTTTGAACATGCACTACGGGTTAGAGTTGGTTTCCTTGGTCTTCTACGCATATCATTGCAACATTTATGGATGACTGGATTACTTGCAATCCAGCCTCAAAGATATACATATATCTTCTTCAACACATCAAAATTAGCTAGTGGTCTAAATCAGGATTAGGAAAAAATCAACGTCAAGGATCATTTTATTCTTCATCGTCTATGAATAGAAAACTACGTGTTACATTATCGAAAAAGTCAATTTGTAAGAATATCTCAGAATTTTACCCAAAAGGTTGTATATCTTTCATTTCCTATTGCCTGTTGATGAAAATATATTGACCTCTATGCATTTTTTTTTTAATAAGAGGTCACCGTGATGTCTCGATTAGATCGACACCTTCATTATCTGTTCATTCCAACATTTATTATTAATAAGCAGGAAGTTCAATCAAGTTCAATCAAAGATACAAATTCAAGGCTTGCAATAACAATTCTTAGAATTATAGGTGGAAGGAGTTGTTCACCACCAAGTAGAAAGATGATGCCGCGAGTTCCAGACACCCGAGATTTGCTAATATATTACCCTCATGCAGGACAGTACTTGTAATTTTCGACCCTGAGGTGAATTTTAGATATTGGGTCCTCAACATAAGAGTTATACGGAACTAATATTTAACTTAATACTCAACAACGAAGTGGAAAATCAAAAATGTATTATACAAAATATTTATACTATAATCAAATAATAAGGTTGAAAATGTCCAACCAATCACTTAAATACGACTAGCCTTGCGGTTTTAAGACAGAAATATTAATCAAATTTGAATAATAGTATTCAACCATTTCTTCCTCAATTATTAGCATAGTCAATCGATTCAATCTTTCGTGTACATAATTAATTCGAGATAAGTCTCGATCAACTTTAACTTGGAGAAGCATTTGGTCTGCAGATTCAACGTAAACTGATATAGTTTGCGAAATTTTGTAAGCAGTATAAGCATTTAGGAAAATAATCATCCATTTTTTTGAAAAAATTATAGCACATCAATAATTACTCTCTTTATTTTACTTGGTAAATAGCACCTCAAGACTGCCACCTTTGAACATTAATCATTTTGATTAGTGTATAAACGTTCATTATGTTCAAATATTGTTCAAGATTCTTACAAGACTTTAACAAACTGATAATACTCGCTCGATGTACCCTCTTCAAGTTAAACAAAAATCCAAAGTCTCTTCATATCGTTTACATTGTTCAAGTCGAACTTGATCAAATATAAATAGGAAGTAATCAATTCTATAAGATTTTTCAACTGATTGCTTTACCTCATCAAATAATAAGAATAAAGGTCCAGCAAATTGGTGTGCTTGATTCGAGATCTCATATTCTAGATTTTTTTTTTCCAATTAAAGATTCCAAGTTTAGTTGCAAATGAATGGATTGTTTCTTACTATATAACAAAGTGGAACTTACATAAAACAAGATTTTTTAAGTTACCATTTCAAAAATCATATTTAAAGTCTGTTTATACAAAAATCAAAAGATAATTCAATATTAAAAATAATATTATAAAATTAAATTAATTTATATACCCATCCTACCTCCATCTACCCCACTAAATTTCATCCCAAACCCTGATTACTTTCCACTCTCCTTTCTCTATTTATACCTCTCCATTCTCTCTCTATATCTCTTTACCACACCCTATCACTGGAGGCACCAATGGAGCAGCGTCGCTCTGAGAGCAAGAACTATGGTAAAGACGTTGTTGCAGATGCACAATGTCCATCCGTTCGATGTAGGGATGTCGATGCAGACACGCGATGCCAAGACGCCTCTGCAATTCTTCAATAGCCTCTTCTGAAAGCAAAGACTATGATAATACCGAGACGCCGGTGTCACCGCGTGATGCCGAGGCTTCGAAGAAGGGACTATGATAATTTTGGATTTGTTTTTTTGGTAGTGTTTGGGGGTGGTGGTTGTGATGTTGGATGCGGTGATGGTGATGGTGATGTTGGTGGTAGCTGATAATTTTGGATTTGATTTTTTGGTAATGTTTGGGTGGTGGTGTTGTGATGTTGGCTGCGGTGGTGAGGTGGTGTGCTGGTGGTGGTGGTGGTATGGTGATTGTGGGTAGGAGTGTTTGTGACTAATTAGTTGGTTGATTGACAAGATTTTTTAAGTTATCATTTCAAAGATTAGATTTAAAATCGGTTTATACAAAAATCAAATAATAATTCAATATTAATAATAATATTATAAAATTAAATTAATTTATATACCCATCCTACCTCCATCCACCCCACTAAATTTTATCCCAAACCCTGATTACTTTCCACTCTCCTTTCTCTATCTATACCTCTTCATTCTCTCTCTTTCTCTATCTCTTTACCACACCCCATCACTGGAGGCACCAATGAAGCGGCATCGCTCTAAGAGCAGGAACTATGGTAAAGATGTTGTTGTAGATGCGCAATGTCCATCTGCTCGATGTAGGGATGCCGATGCCGATGATGCCAAGACGTCGCCGCAATTCTTCAATAGTCGCTTCTGAAAGCAGCGACTGTGATAATGCCAAGATGCCGCTGTCACCGCGTGATACCGAGGCTCCGAAGAAATGACTGTGATAATTTTGGACTTGATTTTTTGGTAGTGTTTGGGTGGTGGTGGTTGTGATGTTGGATGCGGTGATGTTAGTGGTGGTTGTGGCGGTAGCTGATAATTTTGGATCTGATTTTTTGGTAATGTTTTGGTGGTGGTATTGCGATGTTGGTTGCGGTGGTGATGTGGTGGTCGGCGATGGTGGTAGTGGTGGTGCTACGGCGATTGTGGGTGGGATGGCGTGGGGCGGGGTAGGGTAGGGGTATGGGTGTTTGTGACTAATTATTTGGTTGATTGTGATCGATAAATAATATGTGACCTAAAAAAATGTGATCATCACTCACAATTTATTAAGTTGTGACTATGAAATAAGTTCTAACTTATAAAATAAGTGATTTGTAGTCGATAAATAAATTGTGCCTCTAAAATTTTGATTTGTGATAAATTAATTTAATAATTTGTGACCAAAATTTATAAAATTGTGACCTTAATATATTTAATTAATTAAAAAATTATTTATTTATTTAATTAATAAAATTTAATTATCATCTGATTTTTTAAGTTTTAAAATTTATTTCTTAATTTTGAAATTATATATTGTAATCCTCTTAATTATGAAATTCCCTATAACTAATATCTTAATTTCTTAAATCCTATCGTTAATTTAAAATACAAAATTCCTACCTTTCATCTGTTTAGTTTGGCTTCGTTCTTTACTTTAATACATTGATTACTTTAATACACACATACACACGAATTTGATCACGGTGCTTAGTTTATGCTAAGCACGGTATTTAGGTGGCAAACAAATTACCCACTAATATAGTGTGCCACCTATAAACTAAGCATCGCACTTTGGAGATCAAATTTGGCAACACGAACAAAACGAGAATTCAAAACAAATAATATATAGGAACCTCATTTTGCAATGTTGATATTATCCTTTTCTAAATCAAGAAAAACTTTTATGTCATGTTTACTATATTGGATTAGATATATTGGTTGGAACTAGAAAGGCATATCATGACTTGTTTACCCGTCGTCTTCTTCAGTATTGTCTAGTCGAAAGTGTAAAACATAAATTCTTGGAGGTCTCAATTCAATTGTCTATAGAGGGAAAAAAAATAAAGTTTTTTGACAGTTGCAAAGCAGATACATCTAAAACCGAATTAATTTTATACAATCAGATAGAATTCGTCTAAAAGTAGTTTATGTAATTAACCAGTCTCTCTAGTTGGGTGGCATGCCACTTAATTATGTTTATGTCACTTTCAGTTTCTTGCTCAGAAAAAGACTACTGAACTAATTCATATTTTTGCTTATTCAGAATCTACAAGAAAAGGTTAATATATGGTTTTATAAACTGGGGAGTTATTATTTGGGCACGGCACGTTGCCGTGAGTTTTGAGACAAGCTGATAAACTACCAATCAATCTAGAATAGTAATTTATCATAATTTTAAATTTGTAGTATATTTCGACACTCCAAATATCTGCATGGTTACAAATAGGCCATCTGGGGTTTTTTCAAGCTCGTAGTGAAAGCTCACTTAGCTCAAATTCACATTGAAAATGGGTTTAATATTAGGTTATGCAGAAATCATACTAGCAATTGTGTGCTTCCTCTTTATGAGGAGTTTTAGAAACATAAACAGCCAGATGCCATGGAACTGGCCACTATTGGGCATGCTTCCTAGCCTTTTTCTCCATGTGCATCGGTTTCATGAACGGTGTGCAGACGTTCTAGAGTGGTCTGGGGGCACTTTTCTGCTCAACGGTCCCTGGTTTTCTAATATGGACATTCTTGGCACTGTGGATCCAGCCAATGTGCACTTCATAATGAGTGCAAACTTTGCCAATTTCCCCAAAGGTCCTGAGTTCAAGAAAATTTTCGAAGTTTTGGGAGATGGGATCTTCAACACTGACTTGGATTTGTGGAAGAATCAAAGGAAACAGGCTCGAGCTTTGCTCAATCACGAGCGTTTTCGGAAGTTCTTGATCAAAACTAGCTGGGAGAAAGTGGAGAAAGGGCTTATTCCAGTTCTTGAACATGTGGCTAAGCAAGGGTTTGTGGTAGATCTACAGGATTTGTTCCAAAGATTCACGTTTGATACTACCTGTATATTGGTCACAGGCTATGATCCGAGGTGCGTTTCAATTGAATTCCCCAATGTTCCCTTCTCCAAGGCCATGGACGAGGTGGAAGAAGCACTATTCATGCGCCATTGCTTGCCAGAAAGTGTTTGGAAGTTGGAAAAATGGCTAAGTATTGGACATGAGCATAAGCTAACTAAAGCTTGGGGTGTCTTGGACAATGTTATAGGCAAGTACGTGTCAATGAAACGCGAAGAACTAAGTCAATCAAGAAAATTTGAGGGAGACGAAGAGGGATTAGATTTGTTGACATCATACATCAATGAAGAGGAGGGCATGGGATTGGATTGCGATGACAAATTCTTGAGAGACACCATACTGAATTTCATGATCGCGGGGCGTGACACTACTAGCTCAGCTCTCACTTGGTTTCTTTGGCTAGTTTCGACACATCCAGAAGTCGAAAAGAAAATAAGGGAAGAACTAAGTTCCATATTACCACCCAAGGAAGGTGAAAAATGGAGGCTCTTCCAGGTGGAAGAATTGAAAAACCTAGTTTATTTACATAGTGCATTGTGTGAATCACTAAGGCTATATCCACCAGTTCCATTCCAGCACAAGGCTCCTGTTCAACCTGTCACTCTTCCGAGTGGTCATTTTGTTAATCCAAAGATGAAGGTTATGTTTTCCCTTTATGCCATGGGAAGAATGGGGTTCATATGGGGTAAGGATTCCAAGGAATTCAAGCCAGAAAGATGGATCACAGAGCGTGGGACAATTAAATACGAGCCTTCGTACAAGTTCTTGGCCTTCAACGCCGGACCAAGAACTTGCCTCGGGAAAGATGTAGCTTTTGCACAGCTGAAATCCGTCGCGGCTGCCATAATCCATAACTATCAAATCCAAGTGGTGGAAGGGCACCCTGTGACCCCTAATGTCTCTGTGATTCTCTACATGAAACATGGATTGAAGGTTAAGGTTACCAAGAGATGGACTTGAAATTATCTCAAGATGGGATTCCTTTCATATAAACAACCTATTGATGTTATTTGTTTGATAATAATTAGTGCAAGAAAATCATAGTATTTCTATTTTCATGTTTAATTTGTATGTCAACAAGTGATTGTTGTGCCAATGGATATATCTAAATATAAATGTGATTTATTATTATATCTTCAATAATCTTTTCTGTATATTTTTCTTCTTCACATAAAATTTAACTATATTTTCGTAGTTCATAGATCACTTATACAATGCACATGACCTGCCTGAGTGGCAACATAGTTTTAATGTGAAAACTCGGATCGAACTGCCTGCTTCAGAGCTAGCTAGCTAGCTTCACCGAATCAATTGAAACACAAACGCGTCACAACTAGAATTGAACGACTCAGCACGTATTTTTTAACTGAAAAAGAAAATTTAAAATTTGCAATATGCAGAAAGAGCTCAAGCCTGGCTGTCAATTTTTCAATTTTGAAAGTTTAGACACGTATTTTCCTCCAATTTCCAAGTTTAAATGAGCTTCCACCTAGTATAATTCAAGACGAAAAGAAAACTAAGATATGACTTGTATGCATTGACAAGAATGTACCTAAATTTCAACATTTAACCTACTTCAGACAAATCGATCAACCGCTTAAAAAAGTTGGTTGAAATTTCCTTTTCTGTTTTTTTATTTTTTTGTTAAAAGCCATGGAAATTTTCTTATATCTACAGTTAATTATGATAAATAGAAATGTTAAAAAACCTCGTACCTAAGAATGTGGGAGCATATAGTTAGACGTCTTGTTAGAGTGTTGTTCACCTAATAGTGTCTAATTAAGATTCCACACTAGTGACATGCATTAGGTCAGTGTCCAGGGTGTGCGTATGAAAAAGCATGTTGGTGTTTTTCTTTCTTTACTAATATGGATTTAATTTATTAATACAAGTTTCACGGTAGCTTAACAAACCTTAGAAGTCCAACTAGAGATTGGTGCATCTTGTGGGGTTAGGCCCTTGTTCTTGATGTGATGAATGAGTATGGCTTGTCCAATCGATAGTCGTACTACACTTCAACTTCGATGAATGTAGAAGAAAAACTAGCCTAAGTGTTTTGGCGTGTGCATATCTTACATGATTGGTCCGGCAATTATCTTACAAAGATCAGGGCATATTCATTCTTTACGTTCTATTGCAATTTCGGTTGGTATGTTAAATCTAGGGATAGTCTAACAAAACATATATGTCTTTCTTTATCCGACGTTTACATATTTGATAACCTAATAAATTACCCGTAAGGTAATGTAATAAAAGCTTCCCTACATTATTTAACTATGAGAAAGATGAATGACCCTAAACAGGAAAGGAAAAGGAACAAGAAATGAATACTGAATACATCTTGTTTCTCCCTGGGACCATCTTTTGGTAATTTTAACCTCAATCGGGGGTTTCACGTTGCCCTTCCACTAGTCGAACATGGTAATTATGGATTATATCAGCAGAAATGACTTTCATTTGTGAGAAAGCTACTTCTTTCCCTATACAAGTCCTTGAACGTGCATCCAAGAAGTTATAAGATGGCTCATGACTTATTGTTCCACGCTCAGAGATGCACCTCCCGGGCTTGAATTCCAAGTGATACTTTCATCGAATGGATTCTATCCTGCCCATTGCATATAAAGAGATAATTACCTTCGTATTCTGGTGCACAAAATGATCACTTAAAAGGATGTCTGCATCATTAGATTCAATACAGTGTCCCTCTAGAACTTACCATCATATTTCCAACCTCGGGGGTTGACCTTTGTCTAAAATGTCAAAAGACCAATGCCAACTTCACCCTCTTTCTTATTTCCTCGTATTTTTTTTCGCTTCATCGAAATATACTTGCTAATAAAGCTGTCCGTGATTTCCCAAGCTTGGCTCAATTTTCTTTCTGATCCAATCCCTAGCCCCCTTTGCAACATCCATAGGATTTCAGGCAAAACATGGCACGTGAAACTCGCTTCTCCATCATCTTCTATGGCTTTCGAGAAAGGAACATGTAGAAAATGAACAGATAGACATCCCGGGTCATAACCATTAACTAAAATGCAGGTAGTATCAACTATTAATAGTGAACGTCTGAAACAAATCCTGAAAATCCAAGTGTGCATGATTTATCAAAACTTGTGGATGCGAGTATAATTTATCAATGCACATGCAATTTTCGGATGCGAGTATAATTTATCAATGCACATGCAATTTTCCTCTGATGCTTCGACGAATCCAAGTCTGAATTGAAAATCGCCTCTCTCAAAACATCAAACATTTCCCTGAACTTTAGTCCCTTGGGGAAATTCTGAAAATCTGCAACTGCAAATTTTCGGTATCAACTGTGACAAGCATATCCATTTTAGCAAACCAGGGGCCCTTCTACCCTTGAACTGTAAAGTTCCTCGCCTTAAATTCTCTTTCACAAATTTATGAATCCTTCGCACATTAAACAAAAGCATCAGCAGCATCTCAAACAGTGGCCAGTTCCAGGTAAGTGCTTTGTAATTCTGCCTTGCCCAGAAAGAGAGAACTTCGTTATACCCGATTGTTGCCAATGAATTCCTTCAGAAAATTGAGTATGCACCACAGCTAGTTATAGCATATCCTAAATTTGAACTTGGAAGCCTGTGGATCAACTTCAGATGATAGTTTCAAAATTTAACTTTGCCACTAGGTTCTTGTTCAAAGAAACTTGCTGATATCTCATCTATAAATGGTTCATTTGGCCTTGTGTCCCTGACTTTTTGTAGCTTTTGAGAAAATTTGGTTTGCATTGAAATGCATTAATATGTACATCATCCGTTAATGTTGTAAAAACTACGATGTTGAAAAATGTATAACCATCCAACAAAGATACAAGAAGAAGATATTGGCAAAATTCCATTTACAGGTTACGAGTTTACATTCAAAATCTACTTTTGAAGTATAAGGCTGAGTACAAGATTAGGACATTTGGATGCTCTAATACAGTATTGCACCATCTCAAGGACACAATTATTAATTTAAATGTAATCTAAAAAGAATATACAGAAAGAACAAAAGTTAACTTCATATACTTTTCCATCCACTTAACGAATATAGTTACTCACAAATTAAAAGTTCAGAGGCCGACGAATTTCAATAAAGAAAAATTGAAAATCAAATGAATAGGAAGAATCGACGTGTATTCAGTGATAAACAAGCAAATCCATTACATTATAACACATGGTGAACAAAAAGCCTCTCTCTGGCCAAATATCGAGTGTAACTAACTACTATATTCCACCAAGGAAAACATACTGCTTTTGAAGATATTTCCGTCCCTCGAAAAGCAATTGAGATCTTCATACATTAATATCTGTACGCTTTGATCTCACAGTGGTGATTTCCTGGTTGGCACTCGAAGCAAATCTTGGTATGTTATAATAGTCAGGTGTTGACATAGGCTGCTGTGGGTAAAGCGTGGGAGGGGGGTTCAGGTTGTGCTGAGCAGGCAGCGGAGGAAGAGTATTATACTTGTATGTGCCGGCAATCAAACTGTAACCAGCAGATGGTGCAGTAAGAAATATAGCAAAAAAATTGGAATGCTACAAGCTTTTAGAAATAAAACAAAGTGCTGATGATGTAACAATTACAATTAACGAAAGAGAAAAATGTTAACCAGATAACATGATGCTCGGAACAGTATCTTTATGAGTCCACAAAGGGCGGCACATGACATGAACTTCACATAACAAAAAACCTCCGAGAACAATTTTCATAAACTTCATGGTTCTACTTCTTGAAGATCAAAACGCACTCAGAGCACAAGACAAACTGCATAGTTGGGACTCTTCTTCTGCAGATTTCAAATTGCACACGAAAAGGGATGTACAGACGCTACTTTTTTCTTTTCTTTTCTTTTCTTTTTATAATATTTATTTTTGTCATTTTGGAAGGAAGCTATAAAAAATTGGGAGTGCATAATTTATTCATAAGAAAACCCCATGTAAAGTGTATTTATGGTGAACAATCCAAATGTTTTTCTCCTTTTCTTCAGGTAGTTTTTGCATACATACATGCACATATAGACACACGTGTATATTTGACATCTAGATGAGAGGAAATTTCGAAAAATCATAATTCACATCTTACAGGTCCAACATGCACGTGTTTTTGTGAACAAAAAGATATAAATTATGATAACACGGGCATCCACACGCACACACATTAACAAGTTCTTTTTTGCATGTCGACTTCTTTTTTCATGTTGTCAATTTTTTGGCCGGGCTCACCACAGACATGGGCTTTTATTCTTAATTCTTTCAGATTATCTTTTGTGAATTTTAGTTTATTTTAAAAGATATTTCCTGTGAATTCTTCCACACACTGCTACTTGCAACAAAAACCTTTGCGGATGGAAATTGACATGCATCAAATGGCAACTCGTACGCAAGTAAAAAATGTTGATACATGACAAGCAAATGATACCTAGTGTAACAATTCATATGGAAAAAGAAGATCAATCAAATAAGTAGAGATTATTTAGCAATTAGAGCAGAAAAACCAATGCAATTTGATCTTGAACCACATGCATTGCCATACATATGGCCATCATTTTCCTTTATACCGTCTTAGAATAATTCAAAAGGTTTCATGCAGCAAATCAATCTATCACAAAAGATCTCTAGGCAGGTTAAACGTGTCATACCTTGAACTCTTATACATCTGGTCCTCATCACTTGAAATTTCAGAAGATTGTGACAGTGGCCTATGGACCTTTGTCGACCACGGGCTTGCACCAGGCAATTCATCTGAGAAGTATCTCCGCCTGATCAACTTTATACAATGTACTACCGATTTAGATGAGAGTTTCCAAGATAAATAAAAGCTAGATGCACAAGGAAAATATACAGACCATTCGAAAAAATTTCATCACCGCTTCTTTGTCGTATCTGGCTTCTTTGGCAGCCTGCATCGTTTGAAAATTAATTATAGGTTAATTTTCCATTGGTAAAGATACAAAGCATGTTGAGGTGAACATCCTTAATTGAAGCTTATAATCGATCATTTCCTAAATTAATGCAGTAGCAATAGATGTAATATTCCCCTTTTTTCTTGAATTTTTTGCCAGAGCAAAGGAAGTGTAAATGGGTGGGAAAGATCGATCTACAAACCAAAGCACGAAATTGATTCTATTGCACTAGTTTCCAACCACTCTTTGTTTAGAACTACGATTTCCTTTTCCTTGAAGCTCAACCAAATTTTAAGTTGATACACCATCAAACTTCCCAATCATTCTTGGACTATAAAGTTTGATTGCTACCCACAAGTTCGTCAAAAAAATTTCCGCCAACAAT
The DNA here is from genome assembly GCA_903798345.1 of Fraxinus anomala. NCBI lineage: Eukaryota > Viridiplantae > Streptophyta > Magnoliopsida > Lamiales > Oleaceae > Fraxinus > Fraxinus anomala. The sequence continues at coordinate 16,300 of CAIGRN010097550.1, forward strand.
TTGATCTGAAAAATCACTTGCCAGCTTTCCTTACTCCATCTAAGAATTCATGAAACTACATTCAAATATACAGCCACGAAATTAGAGATACATTAGTTTATTTTAATAGATGAAAAAATTCATTAAGCACAGTGTTTATTTTTCTTTCAGGAACTATTCAAAATTTATTTATTTTAAAAGGCAATATAATCCTCAACTTACCAACATCAGAACATAAAGCACAGACAGCCAAATATCCCATGCCCCAACATTCTTTTCTGACAAATAATAAATATGAAGCTTAAAACGAAAGTTGTACAAAATTGTCAAATCAATTGTGTTGAACAAAGAAGATAGCGACATATCATCTTTAGCTAGTAAACAACTGTGCAAATTCATCTTTGCAGTTTCTGCTATATAATAAAAAATAAACATGAGACATTCTTCACGTACACACACACATAAATGCAGTGAGAAATAGGAACACTAGTAAAGCATGTGTAGCATAAAACCAGTAAGACTTTCTAAAATATACCAAACTTAAGGTATCGTGCCTTTAGACAATGGGAAAAGAAAAGGGAAACAGTTTGCCATCTTAAACAATTGCAGCAGGATGCTGCAATTAACACAAGACTCATTTACGAAAATGAAATTAAACTAACAAATTGAATTTAAGAAACACCTTAAACAGTATTTGAATAAATAGCATGGTTAAGCAGAGAAACTGGAAATTCTTCCATATACTATTTGAGGAAAATAAATTATTCATCAACTACTACTTGAGAGGGAGAATACAAAATTTCCATGGAATATTTGGTAGATCCAAGAGCTCGAGCTGCATTTTCCCCCTATATGTAATATCAGTACAGAGAATTGCTAGAATTCATAAACAAATGTCACGTAGTAGCTATAAATTCTGCACTAACGTGTTACTATAAACACCAGATTTCAAAATTACACTTACTGCTAGAAGACCTCCACTGCCAGGGAAACTCTCAGTCAAAGGAAGTTCTTCGCTTGATGTAAGTAATCCCTGCTTCTCAACCCATTGTCTAGCTGCATCAACGAGATTGCCACTGCTCCCTTGTGTACCCTCTTTTGCAGCAATATCTGCTTTATTACCAATAACAATGTATGGTACAGGAAGGCCACCAGGACCTCCAGTTGCCAAAGGAGCAGAGAATGTCCCAGTACCAGCAATCTCTGCAGCCCACTTCTGCAAGCTTGTCTTCGTCCTTCTTTGAGAAAGATCATGAACAAACATAACACCTAAAGATGAAGTTCAGTTCGATAAAGAAATAAAGATTTAGATGAAGAATATCAATGTTGAAAAGTTCATGGAAATTTATATGACTCATTGTTAAAAATAGAATAGTACTATACCCTATTCAGTTTAGCGAGTACTACTGATGCATTATAAGTAATACAGTCCCACATAATGAATAGATTATACAGTTTCAAATAATCAGATGCATGTAAACCAAATTATACAGAATCCAGATGAATTATACTTAAAAACCTCCATGATATGGTACATTTTTGCATTAAAAAATTTAAATCAAGCAAAACGGCTCATTGTTTACCATTGATTTGAGAATAGAACAGAGATCGGCAATCTTGATATCTTTCATGTCCTGATATATCCCAAAGTTCAACAAAAAAGTCTCTCTCACTGTCACCTTTGGAACTATTTGACGAGCTACCAGAAGTTCCATAGGTAGTATGCTGCAGAAAGGAAAACAAGAATTCATCAATATTTCATATGCAGGATTAGCTATAAACTCATTTTGAAGAAAAGAATACATCAAACCTTAACATCAACAGTACAACCAATTGTTTGAACAGGCCGACCAATGGAAGAACCTTTTAGAATCAGATGAACAAGAGTGGTTTTCCCCACACCTATCAGAACATTGAAAAATCAATATGCAGTTTGGTGGTTGATGTGATATTAAATGAACATCATTTGAAAATTTAAGTTCGCTATTCATCATTATAAGGAGCTGAACTAGAAGTTCTACTACACTACAAAGAGATTGTAAGCAATGAGGAGTTCTTCAAAGCTTCATCATCTGCAACTTCAGATTTCACAAATCTGAATTTCCAAAAACAGGCATTAAACAGAATACATGACACTTTGCAGTGTACACATCAGCCATCTACATAAAATTCTGAACTCCAAGCAAGAACTGCTTCACCTGGACCAATACAATGTATTCTTCTAAATCGATAGTTCTTTCTCAATAGACCCAAATTAAAAGCAACTAGGACAAATGACTAGTTAAATTTTAAATAACATCAACTCTTCTGACTTACTACTCATCGGAACAATAAACTGACAGGTATCTTTCACTCCTCTTATGTATGAACGGTATAAGTACAGATTGTTATCTCTATTCGCTAAAAGCTGCTGTTTGAAGGTATTATGCAACAGAAGAAACCATCAAAACCCCTTGGAACCAAAATTAGAGAATAACACATTTGTTCCATTTTTGTTCTGAAGGATCTCGAATTCTCATTAGGTACCGGTTTTTCAATTCAATATTGAGTACCAAAACAATATCGAAATATTAAAAAAATCACGCACAAAGAATATCCCTTCCTTCCCCACCCCCTCTCTCTCTCTCTCTCTTCATGT
>CAIGRN010097586.1:0-13259 GCA_903798345.1 Fraxinus anomala
TATTCGATTTGAGGATATGTTGCATTTTGTTTCTGTTTTCTTACTAAAAGAGTGACTCTTATGAACTCTGTAGTGAGGTTGATCCCATAGTGGCATCATTCTCCGGGGGAGCAGTTGGAGTAATATCTGCATTGATGGTAGTTGAAATAAACAATGTGAAACAACAGGAGCACAAGAGATGCAAGTACTGTCTTGGTACAGGTAAGCAATGTGTGTTCTGGTTTTCATGTCTTCGAAGTTTTTGTTGAATTTGTCTTGGCTATATGATATTGAAATAGTTTCTGAGCTTAAAAGCATTTTTTGTGGCTTCAACCTCTTTTTTTTTTTTTTTTAATTTCACCTGTGAGCTGCTTGGCTGATCTTCATATCCTCCTAGGACCTGAGTTTAGAACTTGGGTCTGAAAGTTTCAATGATAAAAAATAAGTAAATATTCCTAAAACAATATGGAGCTGGACATGTTAAACATTCCATCTTTTTTGCTGCTAATGAAATTCATTCTTCATTCCTTGACTCCTAATAGTATAGTTTGTCTGATTCCACCAATGAATGATGGTAAAAAATTAAAATTCTGTGCTATGCTAGATGGAATGATCTTGGTGCTTATGGAACTTGTATTCTGATTTGCAGGATATCTTGCTTGTGCTCGCTGCTCAAGCACTGGGTCACTTGTTCTTATCGAACCAGTCTCCACAGTCAGTGGTGGGGACCAGCCTTTGTCAGCACCCAGAACTGAAAGATGTTCTAATTGTTCAGGAGCAGGAAAGGTGTGGTCTTGGAATTTGGGTTACATTTAACTTTGCTTGTCCCTGGGTATGCATGCTGGGTTGAGAAGAGTGCAGGATGGAACTAGTTTGTGGATTTTGTGATCTATGAATTTTAATTAGGACAAAAATCGATTTATCATTGAGGTTTTAATCTAAATGAATGAGCGGACAGTTAAATTACTTTTTTAGTTGTTTACCTTTCACTTTTTCTTTGGAGCTGGGATGGGTGAAGGAATGAAATTTTAGTTAGGAGTTTGCATATATAAAGTTGGTAATTATCTCTACTTTGTGTTGTGGAGATTTCTTTGTTAGCACTTTTTGAAAGGAGAGGAGGGCATCATATGACTTAGCCTTATTGCAATTCGCACTTCAGTTCTTGCTCCTTGTGTAGCTTATGGAGCTCCTTGTACTTTATACTTTATTTATGCTCACACTCAACTTGATATGGAAGATCACATATCTAGCCTCAGCTCTCCAGGCCAGTATACACTTCAATCTTCTTCTCTCTAACAACCATACATATCAGTTCAACGTACCTGGTAGCTTGACAATATGGACAAACTTTACCTAGTGTTTTCCTCTTAAGGTTTTTTTATGATCTTCTTACCCAGAAGACCAAATATCTCTCAGTTTTACTGAATCGATTTTTCTTAATAAATTGCACTATGCCTCATTTCCATTATGTTATGCTATATAGAAGTGAAGTGAATGGTACAGTTGCTAAACTATGAAGAAATTAGTGGATATAATTGAAATAGACATCTTAGCGGTTGGTTCTCCCTTTGAATTTGCAGTCAGCTTAGAGAGAGAAGGATTGTTCTTTCTTATCTTATTCCAGCATCTCTGTCACAGTCAGAGTTTACACCTCGCACCTGCATACATATGGAATTTGCAACTGTGGCTGAGAGATTGTATACAAAGTGATGCGGTTAAATTTCATTCGCTGTCTAGTGATGGATCTAGGTTGAATTAGGTTGGGTCTAAGTTTTGGGGGATTTTGGGTCCAGTTGCAAATTTGTGGCGTTTTCTGTTTCAGAAGTTGGTACTTGGAATGTTGGTGGCAATATTGATGTTTAAGCCCAACGTAAGTTTGCTGGCGTTCGATGGAACAACCTTGGAGTTGTTGCTTAGCATGTAAAAATACTATGAATATGTGTAGACCTGTTGAATTAGTTCTTAAGAATCTTCAAATACCTTTTCTTTGCAGGTCATGTGCCCTACATGTCTTTGCACGGGGATGGCTATGGCAAGTGAGCACGACCCACGGATTGATCCCTTCGACTGATTATGCACAAGTATACCTTGGCCTTTGGAATACTTGTTGATGTAAAGAGTTTTTTCACATATTATGTTCCCCATATCGTGATAAACTCGTGTATACAAACAGAATATGGTTCCAAATACCCATGCCTCTTATATTATGTTTTTTACACGAGACTGGACATGAATAATACAAGAAGATTTTAGTTTTTTTAATGTTCTTTTATATTATCCAGTCCACCTAATAAAGTGGCTTTATATTTTCATGAATTTCTTGTCTCTAGGTTAGATCTTAGTTCTGTCCCCTATCTCTATAAATATCAACGAATTATTCCATTATTCCTTCCTAATAATAGGGAATAAATGGTTGTAGAGAACCAAGTAGATATAACAATAAATTGAACTAAAGGGTAAATTGAACCAAATGGTGGAAAAAGATTCGTACTGTCGACCAGTATTAAATATGCCAAGTGCATTCATTTCGTCCATATTTGATGGATCACGATTCATGAATTCACTCATGAATATGCATAACTAGCGTATTTAATATTTCTCGTTGTGTGGTATATGCATATATAAAACGAAACTTGATTGAATTGTTTTGGTAACATAATGCACACGATTAAATTTGGAATTGCAAAATTGCCACACAAAATTCAACCAAATCAGCTAAACATCCAAGCACCTTACTTTTTAGGATCATCATGATTTTGCCATGATGCTTGCCATTGATTGTCATAAACTGTAGCTTCCTCTGCTAATTTTTGTATATTTTCAAAATCTTGTCTCTTTCTAAAAACGACCACTCCAATAATTGTAAGAAACACAGCAGCCTTGCATATGAAATTTCCTGTCTGACCAACCACATCAAGCCCCGTTAAAGCATCCACAATATAGGACATGAAAAATCCCACCATTGCAGCTCTACCTGCAATAAATTGCCCATTCGAGTGCTGAGAAATGATCATGTTGTCGACTTTAAATTTATCGAGAACGAGAGATTCATTTGCCGGTCATATATCAGTGTGTAAAATTATAGATAAGCGAGGATTAACCATTTAGGACCTCAGCCTCAGGGAGATGAGAATGCTTGATCCATGCCCACCAAGGTATGACAGAGCTTCTAAATAGCACCTGTTCTTCATGGGTTGCTGCTTCTGGATGCTTTTCAAGAAACCTTCTCCTCCTCGCTTCTACAAGGTTTGAAGACAAGAAATGCAGCCTGGTTAGCATTTTATTGGTTTATATCTAGTGAAGTGACAGTTTATAAACCCTTGATTCTACAAAACATAACAGTTTGATTAGATGATACAAACTCGAGTTCCAGTACTAGACTATTAATCTTAATCATAATCATGACTTGCACGTGTACAAGCTCGATCTCCCACGTGTATAGGACAGACGATATATAACTGTGATTCATTCACCATTCCCATGAAGTATGAGACAAATGAATGTATTTCGATTAAGGCTCTTGGTTGAGAGAGTTAAAAAGTGCAAGGTTCGTCCACAGACAGTCGGTCTAAGTGTTAAGATTTCAGTGATGATACTGTAGGTGAGTTAATAAAAACTTGCCTCAAAAGTATTCTGAAATTCAAATAATACATGGTTTAGAACATTGGTAAAAGAGTCAAGGATTCAAACACTCATAAGGATATAACTAAGAGTATGTTTCGTATGCAGTACTAGGCGAGTGATAAAAGTATAGCAAATCTTGTGGAGATTTCTTAGCCCGTGAAGTAAATTTTGGTTGCATTTTTCAACTGTGAATAGTAATATCAGTTTACCAGAAATAATCATAGCATCCCAATCCATTCTACCATGCTTAACAAACATATTTAGATCCCACGTCCCATTCTTCCATCTTTCATCTGAAAATCTTGGATACAACGATTCTGCATCGTTCGAATGGTCGATTTTGTCTCTAGCTCCCCTGGGAGTTTCAGTAGCTAGGAATGTAGGTTTCTCTTGATTATCAGCTAGTTTAAGGCCATCAAGATTGGGAGTGACAACATTTGTTGCTTGCTTTAAACGTGAAGGTCTAGTTTGAGGTGGCTGTTTCTTGGTTATATGTTGAGAATTGCAAGCTCTTTGTATGGAGGCAGTAACACCAATTGATGCCATGGGGAACAGATTTTTTTTTTTTGCTCTTGTTGGGAGTTCGGATGGATATGAAGTACAAAAGAAGCCCATGCTTTTAGAATAAATAAGTTTATCTTCTGTAACTTTTTTGTTTTCCAGCAGTGTCACGGACAGGCAATTCTATCTGTTTTTCCTTCCATGCTCGGGCACAACAGAGTAATTCGGCTACCGTACTAATAGTCTATCGTGCGAGCCTCTATATAGGGGCTACACCACAACCCGACTAAAATGTACAACCGTAAAGGGTGCAAATGGACAAATTTTTAAGTTGTTTGAGCTCAATTAATTCGTAACAGATGAATATGAAGAGTCTGCAGAGCAAGTCTATTATTGGGTGATTATATGCCAACCACAATTGAAACTCGCACACAAAGGGTGTAATTTTAGCTCGTTAGAGTGAGATTTATGTTGTCGGAACTCAGTTATCGATTCATTTATCGTTTCAGTCGGCAAAGTTCACAGTTTTTCTCAAAACACAATGTCTTTTTCTCCTGAACTTCATGAACTTTAAGGTATATTTTGCCAGGAAATTTTATTTTTTGGCTACCACCTATTAAAAGATATCAAACATTTAGATCAAAAAATGTAAAGATCATGCATGAAACTGTTCAACTGTAGTAAACAAAATAATACGTCAGTATGAGGAAGAAAATTTAATTTGCAACACGCTATAGTAGCCTCACTGCTGACTTTACATTTTTCTAAACCAAATCGTAATATGACATAATATAAATTCAGCTCAAGCATTGGAACAAAATCATATATATATCTTCCAGAGTTGTCAATAACTGTTTTTGGAGCACAGGAATTTAAATCCGTGTCGATAGGCCACAGAACCAGATACTGCAGAATACTTTTATTCCTAAGAGAGATGGTTCTTCAGTTTGGAGAAGACTATAGCAAAGAAAATGAAAATATACAAATCATCCTCAGCAGTTAATCAAAGAGAATTATTTCACATACACTAAAAAGGATGGAAAATACTTGACAAGGAAAGCTGGTCCTTGCAGGACTTTGGAAGTGCCAATGGAGTTAAAAAAGACACTTCAAGCTTTTCAAAGATACTAACGGGCATGAGTGAATGTTAGAGGAGTAATAAACTTGAAACAAAACTACCTCTCCCCCATTATAATATGCTCCGTTTGAGGAGTTGTATCTGGACTGTTGAAATCACCCATCTTTCCTGTTCAAACCATCAATTGTCACATGAAAAAAATAAAAAAGGATATCCTATTTTGTGTAACAGATCAAAAGAGGAAAAGAGGAATAATCTACTTTCTCTTTCTTCGATCAACTCCACTGTTTCTTGTGTCATTTCTAGCAAGTGCAGATCCAGGGGGCATTCCATACTGCATTGGAGAAGGAACTTGACCAGCAGCAGGGGAAGGAACGGGAGGAGCAGGAGGAGCAGCTGCAATGGCCGGAGGTGGCAAAGGAGGAGGAACAGATGTTGGGGGTGCAGCAGCAGGTTCAGGAAGTGGTTTTGGTAATATATGCTTCAACCGGTTGTTCCGATAGTTCTTCCAAAAATAAAATTGCTGCCTGTGTGCCAGTTCCTAAAAATTAGGAGCACATATATTAGATTAAATCCTGATTGAGACTGGGTTACAAGATAATTTGTGTAAATAAAAGCAAATCTGAGTATCTAGGAGCACAGAGAGATTACAAGAGTTTAAAAAGTAACTATTATTAGTAAGGCATCAAGAAGATACAATCCACTAGAAGAACTGATATGTAGCTTTTTCACATGAATTATTTTTATATTTTTCCGGTACAGAGCTCTCTTTAGTCACAGGACAAAGACAATGTAATCCAAGTAGTAGCGTCATCCAGAACTCTAAATCGTGCTTTAATGGATAAAAACTAACAGGGAATATGAGGAACCATAATACGAAGGTCTGTAAAATTCAACCTTGCTTCCAGGATGCGCCATTGCGTTCCGAAAGTTGGGATTTTGGAGAAGCTCCAGAAAGAAGAGGCAATGTGGATACCTGTAAACATCCCCAAAGATGAGTCCAAAAAAGTTCAGCTGTAAGACCCATGAGAAACTATTATAGAAGGCAATCCAACTATTTGGTATCTTTCAGCACCACTTGTTACCGAAAGAAAAACACTTCTGCACCAAGAGAAATACAAAAAAAGACTAAACATATATTGCTAATTTGACCGAAGGGGAACATTAGGCTTACATTATGTACTTTATATACTCAGGTCTTTGCCAATATTGAAGGTATTTCAGGTACCCAATAAAAGCTTCATCTTCAAAATACCGATTCTGAGCCAAATCTGCGCCAAGAATTCAAAGGGCACACATTATGCCAAAAAATAATAATTACAGGAAATGAATGCCATACATTAAAAGCACAATTTAGTATTCACAGAAGAATTTAAGACAATTAAGAAAAGCTACGAATGAAAGTACTCCCTATAATACTTCTCAATACAAAATCAAGAGAAATCTTGAATGAAGGGCATCTATATTTTCTTCAAAAAGGTTTCTGCAAAATATGCTTACAGTGGATGTAGGTGGGATTAGCAAGGCACTGAACGAATTCGAGTTCCAGCAAGAAGCGTTGGCGGCCATCATCTGGATCCTTGTACATGTTCTTTGGCCTGTAATTAGATTAAAAAATTTTTTTAAAAAAAAGTAAAATTAATTCCTACTCAAAACCACCCAGAAAAAAAAAATCGAAAATTAAAAAAGAAAAATTAGAATTTTATGAGAGAAGAAGATGCTTACGAGGACAAATTGGGTTGTTCATTGGATGAGTCTCGATTTGAACCCATGACTTAATCAATAAAATCAACAGATAAATAATCAATTAACAAAACCCTAATTATTTTTCTTCTTCAGCTTCAGATGTAGAGCAGCAGAAAGCAACTGACTCGAAAGGAATATAAAGACCCGCTGAATTGAGTTCTTGCAAACCTAATATTTCTATAAATGATTTTGTTTTAATTATTCACAAATGAATAAGATTGTTAAACTCCATTTTTTCAAAATTAATTTTCACCCATGTATTCTTCCATAAAATAATTTTAAAAGTAAATCCAAATTTTTTCTTTATTTAACCACACAATCTCAAAAAAATCACTATTTTAAAGCACACTTCCCCTTACAAGGAGTCAGACAAGGGCTAAATAGTTATCTTTTTCTATCTTCCGTACTGTCTATTAAGTTTGGGCTTGATGAACTCGAAACCGAAACCGAAACCGAAACCAACTTTGCTGGTTTGGATAAATTCCAACTCAAATAAACCCAATCTATCTGTTGATATGGTTAGTCGATTTGGACATTGATCTGAATTTTAAAAAAAAATTTGTTTACCTATTTTCGATTAAAAAAATTATTTACCTATATATATATATATATATATATATTTCTTGTAAGTGCGTATCAATAATATATATTATATACATGGTAGATGGTCGATTTTCCTAAAACCATCCTATATATTGATAGTTATCCATAAACTACTACATCAAAATGAAAGTAATACTACAATCTGAATTTGAAGTTTACAATAATCAAAATTTTCCCTACTTTTCTTTTCTTTTGAAATTTGGAGTTTTGATTGAATAAGCATAGATAGTAAATAAATTATTTGAAAAAGATTTATATTTATGTTAAAAAAAATAATTTAAAAAAAATAAAAAAAAAAGTATTATTGGATTGAGTCAGTTAACTTATGGGTTGGTTGCTTGAACAGTAACCAACCCGACCCTTTTTTTTCATGATTAAAATTAATCGAATCAAACCAATTTCTTGATTCAAACCAATCCAAACTGACCCGAATCGATTTGATTTGGTCAGTTTGATCGATTTTTTTTTTTTTTTTTGTTCACCCCCACCTGCTATGCCTTTATTTGGTTCAATTAAAAAAATTAGATAAGAATTTAAGTTAAAATCGTTAATTAATTCTAATAGCACATTCCATTAATTTTTATTAAAATCTATTAAAAATCTTTTTTTTTTTATCTGAACCAAGGAGCATAAATTACTTATTTTGATTTTTAAATAATATAATATTATTCATCCAAACCTTACATACTTATAAATAAATTTTTATGTTAACTATCAAAAGTACTTTTATGTTTGGCTCATGTTTGATGGGATTAAAATAAGACTTTTAATAAATTTTTATAAAAGTTGATCTCACGAATTATATAGTTAAAATTACTTAAATTAATTTTTAGTTTTAACTTAGAATCTCTACCAAACGGGTAATATGTTTGTGCATTTTATTAAATACCATTTAAATATCATAATGAATTGTATCTTTGTGCACATCAAATAACTTTTAATAAATTTTTATAAAAATTGATCCCACGAATTATATAGTTAAAATTACTTAAATTAATTTTTTAGTTTTAACTTAGAATCTCTACCAAACGGTAATATGTTTGTGCATTTTATTAAATACCATTTAAATATCATAATGAATTGTATCTTTGTGCACATGACAAGAAAAAGAAACCGAGTTGAAGGGAGTAAAAATTGCTGGCTAACTATAACCTGATTTCAAGCAAGTCATTTAACTTCATTTCATTACAATTAATCATCATATTTATATTTTCATTTCAATCGAGAGGCTAACAAATGGACGTCGATGTAGTAACCTGATTGAAACAAAATATAAATTTAATGAATCCAACAAAATGAAATTCGACAACCCACCTGAAATCGTGACATAATGGAGTTAGAATCCAGCAGCTTGCATACGGTTTTGAAGCAGCATACATCAGCACCATTGCAGCTCCTTATTTTTAGGAAAATGGAATCTATTTTGTTAGCCAACTGGTAGAATCAGTTAAGCGCGATTGGCACAATTCCAGAATCTTCTAACTCATGTATAAAATCATGTAACGTAATTGGTCTGATAAGCAAGAATTCACCATCTTTATCTTTAGTTTTTAACTTGGTATCAGAGCCAATAATGGCTAACACTACTTTCGGCAACAGTCTAATCCATCAGAGTTTAATACAGCTCCAGTTACTTAGGCAATAGCCGGCCAGAGCTCATCATATGGAATGAACATTACGCAAACACCCTCAGTGAAGCTAGATAGGAACAATTTCCTGCTATGGAAAAACATGATTATGCCCATAATCAAAGGACATGATCTTGAAAGGTATTTATTGGGGACAAAGGAGTGTCCACCGGAATTTCTAGCCACCCAAACAACCGTTGGTTAGGGAGAAGCAGTGGAGATGATCCAAAATCCAGAGTTCCTGAAGTGGACCTCTGCTGATCATCTCTTTATGGGCTGGCTGTATTCATCCATGACTCCAGAAATAGCCATGAAGGTCATGGGCTGTACGAGTTCAAGCAAACTCTGGATAGCAGTGGAAGTAAGATTTGGTATATTGAATAAATCATGAGTAATGTTTCTCACATATGAGTTGCAAAGAACCAAGAAATGGACAATGACAATATATCAATACTTAACCACCATCAAGCAATTGGCTGACAACCTGGAAATAGCTGGTAAAGTCATTGATCAAAGTGATTGTATTACACAAGTTTTATCAGGACTAGATGAGGAGTATACTCCCATAGTAGTTCAGATAAGCAGTAGGGAAAGAATCTCCTGGTATGAGTTATCTTCAGTACTCATAACCTTTGAAAGTCGACTTGAGCATTTGAATCAAGTCAAGAACAGTTTCACATCACTCAATGTTAACCAATCAAGTGTCCAGTTAGCACATCAAACTGGTTCTGGTTTTAGTAGAGGTTTTAGAGGAACTGGCAGTAGCAGATCACCAAATTATAGAGGAAGAACAAGGGGTAGAGGTAGAACTACATTTGGTCGGCAAAATGAAATTAGAGGGCCTTGTCAAATCTGTGGACTAAGCAATCATTCTGCAAGCTACTGCTACAACAGGTTTGATGAAAGGTACATGGGAAGCAAACCAGTTAACTCTGGGTAGCAAAACTTCAATGTATCTCCATCAACCTATATAGCATCATCTAGAATCCTTGAGGATCCAACATGGTTTGTTGACTCTGGGGCAAGTAACCATGTGACAACAGATAAAGGTAACATGAATACTGTGATGAAATATGAAGGTAAAGAGAAATTGCTTGTTGGTAATGGAAATAAGTTACATATTGCTCATATTGAAAATGGGAAAATCTCTGCATTAAGTAATAAGTAACTGCTTTTAAATAAACTACTACATGTTCCCTCAATCAAAAGAAATCTGGTTAGTGTTTCCCAACTCACTAATGAAAATAGTGTAATCATGGAATTTTATTCAAATTACTGTGTTGTGAAGGATCTCCAAACGAAGAGGATCCTGATGCAAGGAGCTCTTAAGGATGGATTGTAGTAGCTACAATTATCAAATTTCAAGCCAGAAAGAACAACCTTCGAGTCAAACCATCAAAATAACCTACAATGCTTTGCANAAGGAGCTCTTAAGGATGGATTGTAGTAGCTACAATTATCAAATTTCAAGCCAGAAAGAACCACCTTCGAGTCAAACCATCAAAATAACCTACAATGCTTTGCAGCCAAAATCTGGTACTGATAATCTGTCTCCAGTTAAACCAACTTTAGAATCAGAACTTGACTTTGGCATAGAAAGCTAGGACACCCCTCAAATCAAGTGTTGAGTTAAGTTCTTAAGTCATGTAATAGAGTTATTAAATTCAATGAAACTACTACTTCCTGTGACTCTTGTAAATTTGGAAAATCTCATGCTCTTCCTTTTAAAATTTCACTTTCACATGCTGCAAAGCCATTGGACCTTATTCATGCTGATGTTTGGGGACCTGCCCCTTTAAATTCAACCACACGATTCAGATATTACATAATTTTTGTTGATGACAATAGCAGATATACATGGATTTACCCTATGAAACACAAGTCAGAAGCTCTATCCACCTTTGTTCAATTCAAAAACTTTGTAGAAAATAAGTTTGACAGGAAAATTAAATGCCTGCAATCTGATTGGGGTGGAGAGTTCAGAAGCTTTAGCAAACAAGCTCTAGAATCTGGTATAGAGCTCAGATATTCCTGCCTCTATACCTCAGTTCAAAATGGAAGGGCTGAACACAAGCACAGATACATCACAGAGATTGGGCTAACTCTTCTAGCTCAGGCTCAAATGCCACTTTATTATTGGTGGGAGTCCTTCAAGACTGCCACTTACCTGATTAACAGACTACCTTCATCTGTTCTGCATCATAAATCACCCTACCAAGCCTTGTTTAATAAAAACTTTGACTATAATCAACTTAAAACATTTGGCTATGCTTGCTTTCCATATCTCAGACCCTATCAGAAGCATAAGTTCAGTTTTCACTCCCTAAAATGTGTTTATCTTGGCTATGGTGACTCACACAAAGGTTATAAATGTTTAAGTCCTAGTGGTAAAAATTATATTTCCAGGCATGTAGTGTTTAATGAGCTAGACTTTCCTTTTATAACAGGCTTTCTAAACAAACAAGTTTAACCTCAAACTTGTGATACTAGAATATGTTATCTTCCTTTCATTGACCCCAACTATAATACTATACCTCAAAGCACAACTGCAACTCCTACAATACAACCTAAAGTCTCTTCTTCAACAGACCTTGTCAATGGAGAATCAGAAGTTAGGGCTGAAAAAGATGAGTTGGTGGAATATCCTTGTGATGAAGGAAACCAGGAAGTGGTAACAGGTATTGAAATACCAGAAGCTTTAACTGATGCTCAGAATTTGGCAGGAGAAACAAGTTTATCAGACATGAATGTACCTCAGAATACTGGACACCAAATGATCACCAGGAGCAATGCTGGTATAAAGCCTAAAATTTATACTAGTATGACAGTGGATGAACTAGCTGCAGTTGAGCCAACTAGTGCAGATGAAGCACTAACAAGCAGCTGTTGGAAGAATGCTATACACGATGAGTACAATGCTCTTATGGAAAAATGAAACATGGACCTTGGTGCCACCTAAGGCTGGGATGAAAATCATTGGTAATAAATGGGTATTCAAGTTGAAATATGATTCAAATGGAAAAGTATCAAGACACAAGGCCAGACTAGTGGCTAAAGGTTTCCTTCAAACCCCCGTAGTTGACTTCAGTGACACTTTCAGTCTTGTAGTCAAGGCTGCAACATTGAAAATTATTTTAACTCTTATTGTTTCAAGGAATTGGCAAACGAGATAAGTAGACATAAATAATGCCTTCTTGAATGGGAGTTTGACTGAGGCCATCTATAAGCACCAACCACAGGGTTTTGTCAATGAAAAACATCCTAGACATGTCTGCAAATTCAAGAGGGCATTATATGGTTTGAGACAAGCACCTAGGGCCTGGAATGATAAACTAAAACACGCTCTGCTACAGTGGAACTTCAGACAATCTAAGGCTAACAATTCCTTATTTTTCTTGGCAAGTAGAACTGGTATATTATTTGCATTAATATACGTGGATGATATAGTGATTACAGATACCAATATTCAGCAGATGCAAGAGTTTACAGACAAGCTAAACTTCAGTTTTGCACTTAAAGACTTGGGGAACCTGAAGCAATTTCTAGGAATTGAAGTTAAGAGATATGATGCTGGACTATATCTGAAGTAAACCAGATATGCTATTGAATTGCTGAAAAGATTTGGCTATGAAAACTTGAAGCCTAGTCTAACACCTATGGCTGTGGGAAAGCCAATCTCCAAAACTGAAGGTCAAGCAATGAAAGATCCTACTCCTTACAGAAGTGCAATTGGTGGTCTCCAGTCTCTCATCCACACCAGACCAAACTTAACCTATATTGTAAATAGACTAAGTCAGTTCCTTCAAGTACCAACAGATGTCCATTGGAAGGCACTTAAAAGGGTATTCAGATATCTAAAGAGCACGTTACACCATGGATTAAGCATCCAAAGGAATGATAGCCTTGACATCACAACCTTTGCAGATTCAGATTGGGCTTCTTGTCCAGATGATAGAAGGTCCATTGCTGGATATTGCGTGTACATTGGAGAAAATTTGGTGTCATGGTCTTTTAAGAAACAACATGTGGTTGCTAGATCCCGCACAGAAGCTGAGTACAGAGCTTTGGCTCACTATGCAGCAGAAATAACTTGGATTCAG
>CAIGRN010097619.1:0-19682 GCA_903798345.1 Fraxinus anomala
TGGGCACCACAAACTCCTGTGTTGCTGTCATGGAGGGCAAGGTAAAGTCTCTCTGCCCGTCAATGAATCACCTCAAGCACATTAATGTTGGTGTGTTCACATTGAAATGCATTTTTCTTTTCAGACCCCTAAAGTTATTGAAAACTCCGAGGGTGCTCGCACTACTCCATCAGTGGTTGCTTTTAACCAAAAAGGAGAACTTCTGGTTGGAACACCTGCTAAACGGCAGGCTGTCACCAATCCCACCAACACACTCTTTGGTACAAAGCGACTGATCGGTAGGCGTTTTGATGATCCTCAGACCCAAAAGGAAATGAAGATGGTTCCATATAAAATTGTCAGGGCCCCTAATGGAGATGCTTGGGTTGAAGCCAATGGACAGCAGTACTCACCAAGCCAAATTGGTGCTTTTATTCTGACTAAGATGAAGGAAACTGCAGAGGCCTACCTTGGGAAGTCTGTAAACAATGCTGTGGTAACAGTTCCGGCTTATTTTAATGATGCTCAAAGGCAAGCCACCAAGGATGCTGGGAGAATTGCTGGCCTTGATGTGCAAAGAATTATTAACGAGCCTACTGCAGCTGCACTTTCCTATGGTATGAATAACAAGGAGGGTCTTATTGCTGTATTTGATCTTGGAGGTGGAACTTTTGACATTTCCATCTTGGAGATTTCGAATGGTGTCTTTGAGGTATCAGAAAATTGATAGCAGTTCTCAGCTAGTAATATTTTGTTCATCTTCTTGTTACATGGCTGATGAATCATTGTCTGAGCAGGTGAAAGCCACTAATGGTGATACATTTTTGGGAGGGGAGGACTTCGATAATACTCTGTTAGAATTTTTGGTGAGTGAGTTCAAGAGAACTGAGGGTATCGATCTGTCAAAGGACAGGCTTGCCCTGCAGAGACTTCGAGAGGCAGCTGAGAAAGCAAAGATTGAACTTTCATCAACCTCACAGACTGAAATCAACTTACCTTTTATCACTGCTGATGCATCTGGTGCAAAGCATTTGAATATAACACTGACCCGATCAAAGTTTGAGGCTTTAGTGGACCATCTGATTGAGAGGACTAAGACCCCTTGCAGGAGTTGTTTAAAGGATGCTGGCATTTCTACAAAAGATGTTGATGAGGTACTCCTTGTTGGAGGGATGACTCGTGTACCTAAAGTTCAGGAAGTTGTTTCTGAAATTTTCAGCAAGACCCCGAGCAAAGGGGTTAACCCTGACGAAGCAGTTGCCATGGGAGCTGCAATTCAAGGTGGTATCCTCCGTGGTGACGTGAAAGAGTTGCTTCTCCTAGATGTTACTCCCTTGTCTCTTGGTATTGAGACACTGGGAGGCATCTTCACCAGATTGATTAATAGAAATACAACCATTCCTTCAAAGAAGAGTCAGGTGAGGGCCTGGAGAGTGAGATGATGATTTCATTACACTAATTACTTCATATTGTTTTGTCCTGAGATTTTTCCTTTTGTATGTTAACCATACCAACCTATGTATAGGTTTGCTCATGAGCATTTTCTCTGGATTTTTCTTTTTTGTCTTCTCTCAACTATTCTCCTTTTCTGCAGGTTTTCTCAACAGCTGCTGACAACCAGACTCAGGTGGGTATTAAAGTATTGCAAGGAGAACGGGAGATGGCGTCTGACAACAAGCTCCTTGGTGAATTCGAACTTGTGGGCATTCCTCCAGCACCTAGAGGCCTGCCTCAGATAGAAGTTACATTTGACATTGATGCGAATGGAATCGTCACAGTTTCTGCGAAGGACAAGACCACTGGTAAAGAGCAGCAGATTACCATTAGATCATCTGGTGGTCTATCAGAAGACGAGATCGAAAAGATGGTCAAGGAGGCCGAGGCGCATGCCCAGAAAGATCAAGAAAGGAAGGCTTTAATTGATCTTCGAAATAATGCTGACACCACCATATACAGTATCGAGAAGAGCCTAAACGAGTACAGGGATAAGGTTCCAAGCGAAGTCGTGTCAGAAATTGAGTCTGCTATTACAGATTTGAGAACTGCTATGGGCGGTGAGAACATTGACAAGATCAAGGCAAAGCTTGATGCAGCGAACAAAGCAGTATCAAAGATCGGACAGCACATGTCTGGCGGTTCTGGTGATAGTTCTTCATCTGGAGGCACTCAGGGTGGCGATCAGACCCCCGAGGCAGAGTATGAGCAGGCTAAGAAGTAGATTTTTTAGGCGTCAAAGCGAAGCAGGAGATCTCTCTTCACTTCTGTCATATGATATGAATGGTTTACAGCGGTTGTGTTCATAATCTTGTAGAAGCATTGTATTAGTTCTTCGAGAATCTATTTTCAGTTGTGAATTACGGGCAAAAGAATTATTGTTGACTGAATTATACTTTATTGCGATGGTAAATCAGGTAGTCGTGATTTCAGTTCGTTTTTGCACCATTAGTCTAGTAATTTTTGCGATGAGGTTGTATATATTGGTATAGGAATTTTTAGGATCTTGATTTGCACGTGTTATTAGGTTAGGTATTATTAGGTTAGGGATGGCAATGGGGCGGGGAAGGCGGGGTTCCCCCGTCCCGCCAAGCAATTTTCCTTCCCGTTCCCATTACCTGTTTAAGGCGGGGTGGGGCGAGATCTTTGTCCCGTTTATTACCCCGTTTAATTTTAATTTTATTTTTTAATTTTTGATAATTTATTTTTATTGTTTTTATTCATTAGACTTAAACAAATAATTTTAATTGCCATTTTATATTAGAACTAATGAAATTTTTAATTTAAAGTATTGAATTTAAAAAAAAAAAAAAAATTAAACAGAACCGGGGGCTGTTATCCGTCCCCCGTTGGGGCAAAATTTTTGGCCTCGTCTCCGGCCCGATACTCGATTAAGCGGGTTATCCTTGTTCCGTTAGGGACGGGGCCTCACGGATATCGAGTTTGTCGAATTTTATTACTATCCCTATATTAGGTGATACTTGTCTACATATATAGCTAAGTAATTTTATTCTTTTGGAGCTCAGGTGGTGCGGAATGGTGAATTTGATCTTATGTTGTCAATGAAATTTGAATGCATTCTTATAGTTGAACAGTGATAGTGACGAGTGTTTTTGTTTTTTATGAGTTATATAATTTGAACTTAATTGTTGGTTAAAGATAATGAGTATAGAACATTTTTTATTTGTTTGTTAGTATTATTTTAAAGGTATGGGGAGGAGTGGTAAAAAAGGTGTTAAAGTGAACATTTTTTTTTTGTTTGGTAGTATTGTTTTAAAGGTATGGGGAGGAGTGGTAAAAAAAGTGTTAATGTGAGCAAACGAGCCAAAGTCCAAGAAAAGAAGCAGCAAAATGGCGCTTACATGCTATATTTGGAGTGTCCAAGTATCAGGAATGAATTCTTTTTACAGAAAGTTAGCGTCCGCGCTTCACTCATAGCGCCTAGGCGTTTCCTAGAGTTGCATCGCAGCTCCTAGGAGTTGCTTCCAAGAGCTTAAGTGTTGTACCGCCTGCTCTAAGGTTATACTGTTTTGGCTCGTAAAAAGTTCAAAAAGTCGCCAAATTTTGGAAAATCGTGTAGGAGAGTATTAATAGAAAATTAAGCACTTTTAGAGAGTTTTACACATTGAGAAAAAAGGAGTACTAGAGTTGAAGAGCGTAATTGAAGGAAGAAAAAATCAAGAAATTCAAGTTTTGAAGCATTAATTGAAAGAAGATCTTGATACAAGATTAATTTCTTTTTCTACATCGTTATTGAAAATCCGGCAATGTATTCAATAACTTCTTATTTTTCTTCTTCCATCATTGTGAATAACTAAATTTTATATTAAGACGAACAATGTAATCTACTTGAAACCATTTATTTCTTTTATTCAATATCGTTTCGTACATTGTTCAGTACTACAACATGACTAGAATGACAATTTATGTTTATACTCCGAGTGCCAAAATTATCTTGTTGAAACTCACTCTTTCTTATATTTAGTTTTTGTTAAATTTGAGGATTTTTCTTATCGAGTTGACTCTCACGTATAACCCCTCTATCGTGGCTAATGGGGCGATATGTAAGTTCATAAACTTTTAGCCTTGTCGTGCTAAAAACGTGTCCTGGTGTTTACTTATGTAACATAGTTTCAATCTGCTTTTAATTAATCAATTACTTATTTTCTTATTGGCCATTCTTTTAATTTGGGACTTGTTAGGTAAGTGGTTAATTTCACATGTAGGACATGTAAGGTTGGATATGACATATTGTGGTTCAATTTCCATGTAAGAAATATTCTAAAAATCATATTAAATTATGTGTTTACAAAATAATGTTAGTGATGGTATGGAATAAACACTAAACATCAAACAATTTTTCTGTGGGGTCTATTAATTTGACTTGGATTTGAATTCAAGTGGGAACTAATATGACAAATTCTCCAATAAGCCAAGGTGTTGCTTATTTGGCTAAGCTTCAAGTAGTAATCTAAAAACTACTTTAAAAGTTTAAATTTTGTTCATAAAATTTAAAACATTACGTTATATAAACTTATTTTCGGATAAAAATTACTCAAAGAGTAACTTTACATTTTCTTGGACTCCATAAAACATGCTCGACTTGCTAACGTTTGAAGGCTACATACGAATCGAATTTAAAGAATATACATCAAACAAATTACTCAAAAAATAATGATTACTTTCACAAATTTCTATGAATTTGCTTTAAAGGAAGGGAAAAAAAAAAACAAGATTTGCAATGGCGGGGCCACTGATGCGACAAATTTGTGGAAATTATTGTTGCTGTGGTTGTTACATGCTTATCTCAATATTTTTCTAATAATTAGGTAATATGTATTAATCGTCACAAGTCTTCCAGTGACTATAACTTAATACCAATTGCATCCGTACTCCTCAACCTCTAACTATATCAAAGGACAATACAAATTCCAAATAAATACACTTTTTTAAAAAAAAAAAAAAATATTATAATAAGATTAAGAAAAAATAATCACTATTAGCCCCCAGGCAATGTATTTGCATCGAGAAGATGAGAATTATTTGTAAATGAAGAGGTAACACAATTGGCAATTCTCAAATTTTTACTAATAATACTCAAAATCCTTTAAGATAACATCATTTTCAATAGATGCCCAATATAAAAACGAGTTGTCTTAATTGCAAAAAGGCAAACATTTACGTGAGACAAAGGGAAATGTGATCTATTAGTCACCATCATATACCCAAAGCTTTTTATCAAGAATCTATTATCCCTTCTCGATGTCGATTCTATTGAATTTAGATTCTTAGAATTCGTAAGAATGAATTGAAACTTTTAAAACAATAAAGAGAATTGGATGGAATCGTTTCCAAATAAAGACTGCCCAAGAAATGTTTTATGAATATTTAGGTATGCATAAAAATGTGTGATTTTTTCTATGCTAATAGCACATTTAGTTTGTACATATAGATTACATCCAATAAATTGTGTAAATCAACTGGACCATGTTCAATTACAGCCTGCTAGGGTTATATTAAAATTTAAAATGACACCTTTAAATTATTATTAAAAACCCAAAATTTCCCCATATCATACTGCAGCAGACACCATGAATTGCCGTTAACTCACTTCAATCATTGATCCAGCCTGGCTTGCCATGAAAAGGATGTAATTTCTTGTGGGGTAAAAAATTTTGAACGATGATTTTAATTGGTGGATGCATTCAAAAATAATGATGCTTATCACCAATTTAGCTATTCATCGAGAGCTCAATTGGTGGAACTTTTGAAAAGTCAAAATCTATTTCTAAAACCGTAAAGGTCATTTTTAAAAATATTTTGATAATTTTTTTAAAAATACTTTGTCTGATTACGAGGGCTTTTAGAAAAATAAAAAACTGATTTAAGATAAGTTCGTCGTGAATATCTTCTGCTTGCAGAAGAGGAATAGAAGTCCAGCACCATAACATGCAGAGTGCAGACTAAATCAGGATAAATAGTTCTTACAATAAAAAGGATGGAAACATATAACAATAGAAACTCATTTGAATCTCACTTCAATATATAAAACACAGAATTCACCAAATTGATTCTTAACACTCCAAATTAAATAGCAGATATATGTAAAGATCATAATTTTCATATTAATCACACTCAAGTTTGTGTAACCTTATTAATCACCTTACCCCCTGCTTCAGCTTGTCTCATCTCACCACTAACAGCACCCATGGCTTGATATTGCGCCGGTTGCATTGGCGGAGCCGTCATTACTCCTCCCGGCGAAGTGTACATCACCTGCCTCCCCATCCCTGTATCGTACGCGAATTGACCGTACCCAGCCTCCGTTACAGGTCTCACCATTCCGTAACCTTCGGAATATCCAGCCATTTTGGGAGCCGCCTGTGGCGGCATAGTTTGTGGGGCCATTGCTGACGACGGAATAGCGTTGTATGCCTGATGATCACGGTAAACCTCCGATGGCATCCTTTGAACTGTGTAGTAACCCTGACCGGCTGGTCCGCTAACCGGTCTCATCATCGGCGCGTGGTACGCGCCTGCCGGAGTTTGAATCATGTAAACTTGCTGTTCAGCGTTGATGGTGCTCGGCGGGAAAACTCCTCCAGCAAATTGCTTCTCCGGCCAGTATCCAGGAGGGCCACTAGGAACGGAAACTGGAGGCAATTTCTCCGGCACCTTGTAATAATCGCCTCCGGCAAATCCTCCCGCGAGATTTTCATCGTTTATTCTTCTGTACACCCCCTGCTGCTCCTCAATTCTCAGCCTCTCAAGATCCCGAATGTGCTGCTGAATTGGATCCGTCCCCATCGACCTTTCTTCAAAACGGTCGTCTACCTCAACCTTCTGCAGTGGCTGAGGCACCATACCAACCCCTTTCTCCAATCCAAACAAGTAGTCCACATTATTGTTAGCCGGGGGTGGCTGAGAAGACACAGCCGTCGCCACCGCCGCCGGCGGAGCTGTCATAACCGGCCCAGAATTCAACGCTTCCACGAACCTCTCTTTCTCCGACTTCGGATCATCAGACCCGAAACTCCGAACCGATGAATTCGAAGACTGATTAGGGGAAGTAAAAATAAAAATCCTCAGCCTCGATGGCTTTGGAGAAACCCTGAACAACCGATCATACTCATGCATCATATGCTCCAAATCATCATCATTAGTCACCGAAATCAAAGCATCCAGATCTTCACCTGGCATTTGATACTTAAACGAAATATTATCACTGTCACACAACACAACAAGCTTTGACAGTAGAGAACTGAATTTAATATTCCGATCAACGGCCAAGATCTTTGTCTCTCCCCCTATGTACGACAACTGATTATCGTTCGGCCTAGGGTGGATTTGGCCGCCATAGCTGCACATGAACTTCACTTTATAATTTGGGGGAAGTTGATTGTTCTGCGAGTCCTCCCACGGCGGCGGATTCTCGAACTCGATTTCACGCGAGCGCGGTGAGGAGCCGCCGGACCCCGGGTACGAAGAATTGTAGTAGTTCTCCATCAGCGCACGTTAGCGATGAGCTGAAAACTTTAGAAATGAATGATTACTCCATTGAGACGCGATGGGAAGGAAAGTGAATCCGAGGGAGAGTTCATGTAATTTACTCGAATTTGGGTGTTGTTAAGTTCACTACAAGTGAACTGATTTTTCGTGAAACTTATCTTATTTTTGATGACGTGGCAGGGGCTGAGATATCGGGTGTTTTTTTTGGGGAGAAGTGGCTGGGTGAGAATAACATGAGGTGGAAATAGATGGAGAAATTTGAGGAGGCAGTGGGGGCCACAATGCGGTGGTGGGACATTGTTGAGAAGAAAAGATAAGAGAAGAAATTGCTAGAAGCATAAATTAGTGTTTGGGTCCTTAATCTTTCACTTGATGCAATTATAGGCCTTTAACTTTTAAAAGCAGAGTTTTGAGACTCTAGCCTATTTAGCCCCCGTTTGACGATCATTATTTTCAAACTCTTTTTTTTTACATACCCAATTTCAACCATATTCACACAGTAAAATTTTTACACGTAAACTTGAAATTTTTTCAAACTTTTTAATCACACATTCTCCTAAAAATTATTATTCAAAACTATTTTTTCCCAAAACAATTATTGTCAAATAAGTGCTTAAATTAATGAATCTAAATCTTCAAGTGACCAAAGTTATTAGTAAAGACTTTAAAATTGCACACAATTTTTACATTATTCACTTTCGAAATTGAAGCTACAAGCTCGAGGTACGAGGCAAGGGGATTCCTATGTCATTTATGTAGATGATTAATATTGACTTTTTTGTCGCTGTTTGAACAATTGAGTTCATTTAATGTTTTAAATTTTTTTACCCTTGACACTAGTACAGATTTTGGCGTCCTCGTGTCCTTTGGTTGTTGCAAGATAATCACAAATTCAACTAAAATCCATTTGCAATTTGAACATTCAAATTGACGAGTCTTATTTTCATATATTGGAATAGGCAAAGATTCAAAAATACACTTTCAAAAGTTAAGGATTACTACGTGAAAAATTAGAAAGTCCAATCTAATTTAAGTGGGCCGTGGGTGGAGTTGGGGTTTGATGAGTGGGATGGGACTTATAATGGGTGGGTTAAGGCATGTAGTCACAGGTATTATGGTATTTTTCTCATCTCATTATAAAAGTGTGAAAATGGTATTGCAGCAGAATTTCAACATTGGATGTTTGGGAGTCCACTTGTTATTATGAGATAGGAGATTTTTTTTTTTTATGTACATGGAACTTATCTTGATTAACATCTTATTTAAAAGTTTACTAAATTTTTATTACTTTATTACTAATTTAATAACGAGAATAGTAAGTTTTTAGATGAAATAGTTTGATACGAATTTGATTGTTACAAAAGCACATCCTACAAAGAAGACAAAAAATTTAAAAATAAGTTTTGACTTTCAAAACACTAAAGATAGTACAGATATGGAGTTTCCGAATGTCGTCCTCACTTCACTCAAGTTTTAGTGATCAGTTCATTACTTCGAAATAGTAAATGACAAAACGTTACAATCATCTGTGGATAACAAATCTCGACTCTCGATGTTCACAAGAACAAAGCACCATGCTTATCCTAAAACTATTTGTTTTTACCAATCATTAGTGCCCTCAAAGTCATGGTAGTGGAATCTACAAATCTTATTTTTACCAACTATTTGTTTTAGTATTCTAAATTTAGAATAAGTTTAATTTTACGATATTGTTTCTAATTATTTAGGGGTGCAAATTGAATTGTATAGACAAGATCACTTGAATAAATACAGAAATCAATTAATAATGGAATAAAAAAGACGAAAAATTATGGTTGGACTCCACCTTATTGAATATGTGAATTTGAGTCCTCGTATAATCAAAATTGTTGATATGAATGTTAAATCGTAAATGGTCTTCAATCGAAAGAAAAATATTATTGATCTGATGGTTTCTGTCGATAAACTTGAGTCAAGGGGAACTCAAATTTAAAGTTTTAATTAAGTCAAAAAGCCCGTCGATGATGATCTTAATTACAAATTTTCCAAATTTTGACTTACTTATTCATATAGGATGGAAAAGACCACTCAATATGGTCAAACATTTTAGGCATGAATATTAAAGGAAAGAAATCAAATTTTCATATAAAATAAAACACAAAAAAATAAATTATTATCTTTGTACACAGGACAAATTCTATATTTAAATAAAAGGAATTGGAGCAAATAATTCCTAAAGATGGGCTGGTACGAGTAATTTTGCCATCCCAAAAATTTCCTCCATCACTTTTCTTTTCTTTTTGTCTTATTTTTCTAAAATTTTCTTTTCCATTTATTTTCTTTTTTATTTTCATATGGGCATTTTTTGGTATAAAAGGTTTGACCTTTTTAACGGCTAACTGAATGAAATTCGTCCAAGAGAACCATCTGCTAACTGAATGAAATTCGTCCAAGAGAACCATCTGCACTCAATAAGTGAAATATCAGAGATGATTTCGTTAAAATTTGAAGGTTAGGGACTATTTACACAACGATCCATAGATTAGGGACTATTTATGCCAATTTCACTTGAAATTAAATCATGTAAAATACATTATTTATTTTCTTAAATTAGGAAATTCCCACGAACTCGCTGTATAATATAAGGGGGAAATTTCACAAGTCAAGTCATTAAATATAGACAATTCAATTTTCAGATTTTAAGTTTAAAAAATAAAAACTCAAGTATTAATTAAGTAATTAAATATATTTTATTAATTACATATATTAAGGTCACAATTATACAATTAATGATCACATGTGCATACTTATAGGTCACAACGTCACATATTATCAAATTAATTGGTTACTGATTATTTCATCGGTCACAAATAAAAAAAAAAATTATAGGTCACAGATTTTCAAATTAGTGGATTACAAATTATCAAATTTTTAGGTCACAATTAAATAATTGATCACATACACCAAATAGTGGATCACATACCACCACCACTAACACTGTCACCACGGCTACTTGCGACCACCATCACCCTGCCATCGTTGCTACCACCACCACAACACCACCACTAGATCTAATCCACTCTCAACAAAACCACCACAATAACTACTATCAGATCTCCAGCCACCTACACCACCAACAACCACTCATATATTAACTATTTCATAAGTCACAAGGTCACAAATGCCGAGCCACTCCAACAAAAAACGCATTGCCACCACCACCATTTTGTAACCCACCACCACCAACTTGCACCACTACCATCGCACCACAACCACCTCACCACCCCTAAAAACAACCATTTGCAAACTAAAAACAAGTAAACCACCAACAACTAACATCAAAACAACCACAAAAACTCTGGCTATGCAGATTAGATTGGAAAAGGAAGAAATAACACCCAAAAACCCACGTCACCACCAATTGGCGTGGACGTCGCTAATGCGATGCCGCTGTGAACGACAGCGTCAATGGACTGCAAAGACGTGACGTTGCCGCGATCGACAACACTGCTGAGAACTCTCAGCAACCCCCGATGCCAGCAGCGTCGATCGACGTAGCTCCTTCATCGTCATAGTTTGAATGGATCAACGACGTTCGAAAAGAGAGAAGGGAGAGATGTAGAGAGAAGAGGGAAATGAAAATAATTAGGATATGGGTGGATGGAGTTAGGGGGTATATAGATTAATTTAATTTTAAAATATTATTAATATAATATTAAAAAGCTTAAACTGTTACTTGATTTTTGGGAAAAAAAAATTTCAAATTTGATTTTTAAATTGTGCATTTTAAGCCCATGTTTGTCTACATTAATCTAAAATTATGTTTACTACAGTAAAATTCTCCACCACACATTCGTCCAATAAAATATTATACACACAAACCAATAAAGTTATTTTAAATTTCAACTACTAATTCTCTAAAAAATACTATTCAAAACTCCAAAGACGTGACGTTGTCGAGATCGACAACACTGCTGAGAACTCTCAGCAACCTCCGATGCCGCAGCGTCGATCGACGTAGCTCCTTCATCGTCAGAGTTTGAATGGGTCAACTACGTTCGAAAAGAGAGATGTAGAGAGAAGAGGGAAATGAAAATAATTAGGATATGGGTAGATGGAGTTAGGGGGTATATAGATTAATTTAATTTTAAAATATTATTAATATAATATCAAAAAGTTTAAATTGTTACCTGATTTTTGGAGAAAAAAAAACTTTCAAATTTGATTTTTAAATTGTGCATTTTAAGCCCCTGTTTGTCTACCATTAATCTAAGATTATGTTTTCTACTGTAATATTTTTCACAAGACATTCATCCAATAAAATATTCTATACACAAATCAATAAAATTACTTTAAATTTAAACCGCTCATTCTTCAAAACATATTATTTAAAACTCCATTTTCTCAATAATAGAAGATAGACAAGGTCTAAATTTCTGGATAGACGTAATTTCCACTACGTAAGAGCGGCTGAAGGCCCAAATTGGTAATCCGTAATCTGCCACGTAAAAGGATTCGCAGCCTTGATCCAAAATAATTTTTGATCTTGTGACCGTTAGCACAGAGCTCGCGATTCTCTTTCTACAAAATGCCAAACGCGGTAAACGTGTGGCTAACTCTTCTTCCTTCCTTCCTTCAACTCAAATTCCATCTTAAATTAGAGTTTTGAATCAACCTATAATACAATAATATGGATTCCAAAAATGAAAATCTATTTCTTTGAGAAATTATCTGCTTCTTCTTCATCAAAGTCGATATGTTGGATTCAGTAACGTATTGTTACACTCCCAGAGTAAGACTCTTTACTGTCACAAATTTCACCATTTCTGATTCAGGGAAGAAAAGAAAAATTATGATTGGTGCTGAAAGAATTTTGATTTGTGCCCTCCCCTCTTTTATTAACCAGGGCATGCTTTGCTGCATTAATCTTAGTTACAAACATACAATGGGGTGAGCGAAATATATTTATTTGTGAATTTGGCTGATTTTAAAAAAGTTGCACCATGTTGAGTCCAGTAGATGGGAGAACTAACAGCGTATTCTGTACTTCCATAGCTTAAGGCAAATCCCACATTGAATAAACATCAAATACATACACAATTCCTCTTAAAAAAAAAAAAAATTGACCTCAACCTTTATGGAACTTAATATGATAATACAGTTCATTAAACTGAAAGGTAATGAAAGGAGCAAGCACGTGGAGTCCAAGATTAATTTTTTTTTTTTCTGGTGAGGCATGTTAAGGGTAATCCCACATCAAATAATATGAAATAAATACGCAAGGGTTTGAGCTATGTTCTTAACTTTTAAGATAGAAACTCAAGTCTTTTATCGTAAAGATATTGACTTCTTAATGTTCGGATTTTCTGGATTCCCAAGAAAATTTAAAAGGAATGAAATGGAAAATTTATGATTAGTGTTGGGTGCTTTTCTTGGCATTTCTGATTACATACTTGCACGTGTCAATCTGGACTGAGAATCTTGAATTCTTTTTATATTTTGTATTTCCCCCTTTTTCGTTCCTTCTCTTTTATGAAGTAAGGCACTGTTTGCTTCATTGATCTTCCTTAAGACAAGGTACCATTGGTAAATTGTTAATTCTTGGCCAGTTTTTGAATTTGCACTTTGCTGAGTCCAGAAGATTCGGTAACTTGAAACAAGCCAATTTTGAGACCGTTTAACCAACTAGTGTAACTCGTTGTTGGACATTGTGGTGGACCAGACCACATGTTCTTGATGGTAATTATGCTATGCATTTATTGTAACTATTTTTTTTTTTTTTTTTATCATCGTTAATATTTATATACTTCGAGAATATGTTAATTATTCATCTATGATCCATGCCGTTTCAGTTTTCTTTTTCTAGCACCAATTTCTTGTTGGATTTTAGAATAATGCTATTGTCATCTACGAATATTGGTGAAGCAATAGTAGTGCGTTGCCATCAAGATACTTGCCTCCTTTGGTTGTTTTGCTACTTCCTTTGTGTGTAAGTAGTCTTGTCTTGATTTTTGCTGTGCGAGAACTTTTGTAGTTCATCTGCTGTAGCTTTGATAGATCTGCAATATTTTGCATTTCATTCTTATATACTTTCTTTTAAATTGTATTTCTTAATTGTCTAAGTTGGCCCAAATTTGTTCAAAACAAGCTTAGTTTATTATATTTCTTAGTTGTCCAAATGTTGATTAGATGAGTACTATGGCTATATTTCTCAAATTTGAGGTCAGAAGTATTCATAAATGCTCATAATTCTCTCTGTCCACATGCAGGGTAGTGACATTATATTTCAGACTAGCTCCTTTAGAGCTACTTCTTATACTTCATGTCCATGTCGACGTTATTTCAATGTCTCGCGTGCTTATAACCAGTTAGTGCAAATCCGACCAATTCCCATACATCAGAAAATATGCTATCTTCCCTACAGAACACACAATGTCTTCAAGGGAACACCTTTGTCATCTTACTCTATTGCTGGTAGAGAAGAATTTTCCTGTTTCAACTCTAGACAGGTTTGGAAGGTGAGATTGAGGATATGTGCAGCTCTTGACGTTGCCAGTGCTGTTGATGTCATCAATGATTTGGGACTAGACACCTTGACTTTCTTAGCTGTGACTGTACTGGTAGTTCCTGCTTTCAAAATGGTCAAAGCTAGCCCTGTAAGTTAACTATACTAATCAGAAAGAACACACACGCGTGTCCCCATATGTTTGTTGGTTTTGACTTGGATATAAGTGAAACATAAATTATGATGAAGCTTTACTATTCTGTAGTTTCCAAAACTCTAAATGATACTGCAATTATTTTGTCATTTTTTTTTCTTAAATCACATGTTGTTTGTTTCAGATACTTGGTTTCTTCTTTGCGGGAGTTGTGCTCAACCAATTGGGCCTGATTAGAAATCTTATAGATGTTAAAGTTCTATCTGAATGGGGTATTCTCTTCTTGGTAAGCTTAACATTGTTTCTGCTTTTATATTGTCATCCGTGAGCCCAAAGATATTCATGAGTAGTGGCATCCATGCGTCCACAAAATGCATGGATATTTTACTATTCCGCCCCATTTTCCTTTTCACATTGCTGTTGTAATCGTCATCTTTATCATCCTGATCTTCCTCACATTTTTCCATTATTTCGAGAAAAAGAGGATCCAACTTAAACCGATCAGACCATACTTGAAAACAGGGCTTAAAAAGGTTATAGTAGATGCTCCATGAAATTGTCGTCAATCTGAAATAAACTTTTGCATGACGACTAGGCATCTGCGAAATGCGACAACAGGCTGAGGCAGGTCATACTGGATGATTTTTTATTGTAATAATTCAAATTCTTATCTCTCGAGGATTGTGAATAATTACTAGACATGTCATATGGTTTCAAATTTTCTCATCTGCAAGTGTCATACCACTCCTTACAATTGCCAATAATTATTTAGGAAACCTTTCTATAATTTTTATATGATCTGAAAAATTGTGTGTTAATTATAACATTTTTTACTTATACAAGTTATTTCGTTATGTGCTCTAGGAAATCTTAACTAATAGATGCTTTTTTGCAGCTGTTTGAGATGGGGTTGGAGCTTTCACTCGCACGTTTAAAAGCTCTTGCCAAATTTGCATTTGGCATGGGACTAAGTCAGGTACAGCTTGCCAAATATGCTGTAGCTGATTGTCGATAGTAGATTAAGTAATTTAAATTCATATATAAATGGAAGTTTGTTTTATCCTATTTGCTGAGAGTTGGATTTCATAAGTTTTTAAGATTAATAATATGAGAAAACCTTTCCACAACTTGATGTTCTTCTCAGAATTTAACAAATGAACCATTATTATCTTAAGCTGCATCACTTCTAGACAGTACCTAGGATCTACAGCGTTTGAATTTCATATGTATTTGGATGCAATCTCAACCCAAAAGCTTAAAACTTGCGAGTCTTGGGTCCATCCACTCATATGCTCGCGTTTCTAATGGAGGACAGTTTTCTCACATCGGAACCTAGTTTTTTGTTGTTTCTGATGTATGTTGTTCAAACCTCTTGGTCATTTTTTGGATTTTCCCTGTTAATTTCTGTTTCTCATGGAGACAAAAGAATGTTAAGAAGTTTCTGCCCTGTATGCTGCATTGTTAGATTTTTGTATGGTCATATAAATCGACTTTTATATTTGCTAATGTTTTCCTGGTTTCATTCTGGTGAAGGTTTTGTTGTCCACTCTCGCTTTCACAGTATTCGAGCTTCCACCAAATAATGCTATTGGAACGAGAATTTTGGAGTTCCTTTTTCACTCAAAACCTGACTTGGTGAGAAACTTTTCCAGTAATCGACTGTACACGTTGACAATAATTTGCTATGGAAAAACTGAAAAAGCGTGTGGTAAATGGAATATCATTTTGAGGGTTATTGTCCCCTCAATTTCGATATGTTATGTTAGTCACTTAAATAAATAAAAATATATAAATGAATATGGGAAGATGTTGGTATGAATTTATTAGAGTAATTTAAGATCGTCAGAGTCTATAATTCGATTATTTGAAGTTAGTTTTACTTAGCGGACTTCGTAAGTTTTTCATGTTTTTAGCATTTCATATTCTATAATATTTTAGTTATTGTATATATTTTAAATAGCAAAAAAAATTTAGTTTTTTAGTCAACTAATCTTTTTCGTGTTACAATCAAATAATATAATAGAATTAATCTTTTTAATGAATATGAAAATTTCAAGAAATGAAAAATTGAACAAAACTCCAAGACATGCATCATCCACCTCAAACTAAATCATTTGCACCAACTTTTATTGAAATTTTGAATGGATTTTTTTTTTTTTTACGGATTTTTCAATCTTATTGAATCTATTCCATGTCGTAAAAAACCATATATTCCCTCTGCAAATTTTAGCGTTTATCTTGAAATCACGACTTTTTAGAATACAAGCCCCATAAGCAAATTGTCTCGGCCTTATTTTCAAAAGTGCACAATCAATCTTGTTCAGCATTATTTTTCTTGAATATTCAAGCAAATGGACGATTTCTTTGAACAAATTTTCTGTAACCTCTCAACCCAAGTGACCTGGGGTGCTGCTTTGAAGAACTGGATTAGATAAATACAGAATAGCGATCAAAATTATTATTATTATAAGACATTTCAACGCAAAAAATTCTCAACATTTGGTGGTTTACATTTTTAAATCCTTTTACTGCTAGAGAAGATGATTTAACATTTCATTATTTTCATTTGTTGGTTGGTGGGAAGTGAAAGAATCGGTGCTTTATTATCGTTGTCACTCATGGAAATCTGAAATTAGCTGTTACATGGAATCCTAGATTTTTTTTTTCACATTTTTGTGTTAGAAAGTTCATCTTTTGCAAGTGAAACATGGCAGTTAACACCTTAAATTCTTAATGATAATACAAGTCATTGGTGAAAAATCGCGTATAAGATGAAGGCTCTGAAGGGAACTCTGAAATTGGTAGCATCAACTTGCACGATCCGTAGACAAACTAAAACATCAATTATTCTAGTTCACTTTTGCTCTAGTTTTCTCTATGGGCTTTCTTTGGTATGCTAGTCTTTTATGATTACATATTTGATCTGCTATAATGTATAATGCATATTGTGATTTTCCAAATCTGGCTGCAGTCAAGGATTACAATTTAATGCATTGGTGTCATGGCTGTTTAATGTTAAAATTCATTCATTTCGTGTACATGGTACTTTGTGTTGTGCCATCATCTCTCTGTTTTATCTGTAAGATGCATTCAAAAAGTGTAGGTCAATATAAGAAGCATTGACGAGGCTGTAGTAATTGGAGCTGCTCTTTCATTGTCTTCTTCAGCTTTTGTTCTTCAGGTATTTAGATTTTATTAAACGACTTCATAACTGTTCCTTGGTGGCAATCGAAATCTACTAGTAGAAGGGTAATATACTCGTCACCTTATATTAATTTGCAGCAGGCCATATCTTCTTTTCATTTTTCTATTTCTTCTAAGATTGTAATTTTAAACTTGTCTGACAGTATTAGATGTCAATGTCATAATGAATGTATTCAACATTTCTTGAGAAGATATACTGCATTTTAGGCTGAAAGTCACATCAGTCAAATTGCACAATGAAAGTTGAACTGGCACAGCACCATATGGTGACTGTTGAGAGGGAAATGAGGGCATATTTTCCATGGACATCATGCCCTTCGACTGATTGATTTGCGTAATCAATTGCCAAACTATGCACCCTTTCCTAATTCTGAAGCTTCCCACTTTGTTTCTTTCTATATTTTTATTTTTTTTGACGGGGGAGATGAAGGAAGTCCCTAGAATGCAGGAAATCTTCTCAACTTGATCTTTTTCTTGTGCTCCAGTTGATTGAATTTGCATCGAATTATATGACATGGTAGTAGATAGGTCCATTGCTTCAAAAGGGGCAGGTGGCATTATTCTTTTGTTTGTTGCAACTTCTTTAAGCTAATGGCATTATTCTTACATTAATTTATAGCTTCTCGCAGAAAAGAGAGAACTTCCCACTAGATTTGGTTCAGCAACCCTAGGGATACTTCTATTGCAGGTTCCATATACTCTTTTACACTTCTACACTTCGAACTGGAATTTCTCACAATTTGTTTCTATTCCCGTTTGTTTACCTGAATTGGCTAGGTCTGGTCATGCACAGTGCATAAAAACAGTATCAAGTCAATAATCTTTTGGGTCCCTACTGCTTGATTTTTGCAGGACATAGCAGTTGTCCCTCTCCTTGTCATACTACCAGTGTTGGAGAGCCAGGTATGTTGAGTGTTGACGAGGTATAATCATGAAAAGAGCTGCTTGAAAACTAATGCTTAGTTCATTTTCTTTTATATTTGGAGCATGATTTTCTTTCTCAGAGTTGAGGTGAAAGGGTAGGAGCCATCAGTATCTTATTTGAAGTAGAAAAATCTGTTTATCAGTTAAACATCATTGCATTTGCCTTCTTCTGGTTGACAACTCAACTCTCAAGTATGCACAAAACTGTAGTTAATGTTCCAAACTACCTGAGATATTAATGGCCAAAATTTGGGCATCTAGTATCATCTGAATGATATGGCAAGAATGTTCAGTATTATTGCATAGTCATCTCGTATAGTGGCAAGGATGTTCAGTATTATTGCCCAGTCATCTCGTATAGTGTCAGATGTATTGGTCAGCCATGAACTTTCACCTTATTAATAGAATGCAAATGGGTTCGTGCATTTTTCAGCAAGCTATGCTGACATCAGTGCATGTTCGACATGTTTCAACAATGTTGCATTCTTAGTTTGTGATAATATTTGCTGGTTTTAGTTTCTCTTGCATAACATGACCGCACCAATTTCAACTGAATAGATAATTTAAAGATTTGAAATCTACCGTCTGCAGAATTTGGTGGAAGAAAGTATTTGGCCAATGCTTGCCAAAGAAAGTTTAAAAGCTTTAGGTGGACTAGGATTGCTTTCTCTTGGAGGAAAATACCTTCTGAGGCGAGTATTTGAGGTGTGCACAAAACCATTTATTTCAGATGAAGTTTTAATTTTGTGATGTACAAGCTAAATTATATTTGTTGACTCTAGGTTGTTGCAGACACGAGAAGTTCAGAAGCTTTTGTTGCCCTCTGCTTACTGACTGTAGCAGGGACATCACTTTTAACACAGAAGTTGGGCTTCAGTGACACGGTTGATATACTTTCCTTGAATATACATGGAAAAAGGCAGATCGAAGCCATTGAGTTAATATATTTTTTATTTTATTTTGTGGATTTGCAGCTAGGAGCTTTTCTAGCCGGGGCTCTTCTGGCTGAAACAAACTTCCGTACACAGATTGAAGCTGATATAAGGCCATTCAGGGGATTACTTCTTGGGTTATTTTTCGTGACAACTGGGTCTTTTATTGACACTCAGGTATTAATGTACTGTGACATCATACAGTATATTTTCTCTCAACACACACTGAGGTATTAATATATTCTGATATCGGTGCATCCATTTACACCTTATTTTACCACTTGTTGCAAATTGCTTAAACTTGACTTCGTCATTGGTTTCTTAGTGAATGGTTCTTACATTGTTTATACTTTGGTCAGAGTTCAAGTTTTGGAAATTTATTTTCTTTACAAGTGCATCTTTTATATGCAGCTTCTTTTGCGAGAGTGGCCAAATGTATTTGCGCTGTTGGGTGGTTTGATTGCTATCAAGACACTCATTATAACAGCAATAGGTCCCCGAG
>CAIGRN010097647.1:0-12535 GCA_903798345.1 Fraxinus anomala
CCATCTTTGATGATTGTGAGGTCATGCCCATCTTTGATGATTGTGAGGTCATGCTTTTTTCACTTTCATTCATGCGTGCTTTGATAACGTTTTTGCTGATGTGGAATACCCAAAGAAACATGACTAAAATATATTTGCTCCGCTATTATAAATACTCTTGTTTATTTCATTGGGCTCGCACCTGGTTTAATTGTCCTCGAAAATGTTCGCATGGAAGGGATAAAGGTTCGTGATTGATTCTCTGAATTTTTAACTTGTTAATATCTTCTAAGATATAATTTCCGACTAATGTTACACCCTTGAAAATTTTGGAGGTAATAATCTTGAAATATTACAAAACTATTTGTTTCGACCCTTTAATATCCTTACAACCACCATAACAATATTTTCTTACAAGAAAATTAGGTTTTTGCCACAAAACTTATCGAACTTCAAAATTTCAAGAATTAATTTTATTTACTATTTTTTTTAAGCACAAGGGCTTAACTTTTATTTCAATTTCTCTTGCATCTGCAGGCTTAGTTTATTTCCTGTTGTACAACTTGGTTTTCAACATGCTAACATTTGATAAATGGGAAAAAAGGGCAAACAAAACTTCATGTCCTCTTATCTTATCTTTTTGTTTTTGTTACGTCTATAAATTACGTGACATGCACGTAACTAATCAATTGATTAGATCTATTTAATTAAATAATAACATCTTGAAATTGGATTGGTCTATTTAATTAAGTAACCGCATTTTAGGCTTGGGCTTGACTTTCTAACAAACATGGCCCATTTACATTTTCCTATATATATATATATATATATATATATATATATAGACGTGATTCCATTCACAGCCAATTTATAAAATTTTAATCCTAACCAAATCCCCTTATTAATGCTAGCATATGCATTATATTATCGATGCCAATGGATTTATTATAATGTATTACAAGTTGGTTTAGTCCATATTACAGAGGAGATGCTGTCGAAATTTTGACAAATTATATGCGTGTCTTTCGAAACAATATGTAAATCCTCGCATATTCAAGCTCACATTGATATTTTCGAGATAGTTTGTAAGTCCTCATATAATGGAGCTGCTCATATTTTACGGCAATACGTAAGACTTCACCTACTTGATTACTTATATTTCGAATTTCAATCTGCACATGAATGTGCGACTCAGACTTGGAGACTATTGTTACATTTATAAATTACATGACACACGTGTGATGGAGCCGGCATGGCATCGGCTAGTCAATTGATTGGACATATTTAATTAAACAATAGTATCTTGGGATTGGATTGACCTATATTATTAAGTTACCGCATTTTGGGCTTGGGCTTGACCCACTAACCCACATGGCCCATTTACATTTTCCTATATATATATATATATATATATATATATATATGTAATTCCATTACAACTAATGTATGGAATTCTAATCCTAACCAAATCCCCTCTCTCGTATCTTGCGCTCTTTAAATTTTGTCCGACCCTTGATTTAACCGTCGAAGTGCAAATGATTGTCGGACATTTTTTTCAATGGCGGCCTTTGCCTCTAACGGTATGTTTCAATGTGCAAGTGATGTCCATGTGAAGGGGACGTGACGATGATTCTTTTGACGCAATTTTTGAGCTTAATAGTTTTTTTTTTTTTTTCATAGGACAATTTTTTGGGAGGTTTTAGGAATATTAATATTGAGATGGTACAATGTAATAAATATGTAGTCTAATTGTCATATAATTGAAAATTGCACATATACTATGTTGTTTGACTAGTCGATGGGACTGAACTTTGAACCTTATCTCCCATGTCCCATCAGTTAGCCAATTAATCATGCACATTAAGGCTGAACAATGATGAATGGTAATATTTACACGAGCTAACCATTAGGAAGCCCACTCAACCAGCATCTTTCCGATTACGATAGCATGATAGATTTAGCTCCGGTTTCATATCGATTAAAATTTAGATTTTAATTTAAGTCAAAGTTAATAATTAATTTAATCACATATTTTATGAGTTCTACAATTTTTCAACAACACATTTTATTAATTTTTATCAAAATTTACCGAAAATTTGATTTTAATCCCTACCAAATGAGGGCTTTTTTTTTTTCTTCATATTTTTAAATAAGAGAAAAACAAATACTCTTTCCATCCCATAAATATAAATTTGCTTTTCTTTTTCATGAATCTCAAATTATATATCACTTTCCTTATTGAGAGTATAATTAAAGTCTTAATTTTCTAATATATCATTATTTAATATGCATTGTTATCAACAACTATGAATTACAACTATTTATTATATGATTATATTAGGAAAAATATAAGTAAAATTTATAGTTTCAACTAAATTAATTAAAGTTTTCTTAATCAGTATTAAAATGAAAGTAAGTCTATCTTTGTGGGACAGATAGACCACAAAACAAAAGTTCAGCCAATAGCCGTAGATAAAAAGATGCTTAAAAGTAACTTCACATTTTTATAAGCTTAGTCGAGGAGCATACTTTCTTCTTTTCTTATTATGTGAGGACAATTCCAAAACTCTAATCTTGTGTTTCATCTCTAAACAGAATTTGTTCGGTTTTAATTTGTTATGTGCACCTACATATATAATTAATTTTTGTATCAAATGTTATCTTAAGGTTAAGCTCATTTAAAGTGATCTAATAAATAATTAAAGTTATTGGCCTTGGACATCCAGTGGATGTTTGGTGAAAATTAAAATTAGATTTTTAGTAGATTGTGATAGAAATTTTTAAATTATGTAGTTGAAAAGCTGTGAGACCCATGAAAGATGTGGTTAATATTAATTGTTTGATTTTGACTTAAATTAAAATTTGATTTTAATCGGAAACAAACATAGTGCTAATATAGTGAAATATGTGAAGAAATTGTTTCCTTTATGATCCACCGTCCCATCATCAGAAGAGAGAAATCGTATTGCAGAGGAAGATCAAGAACCCACAATCAAGAACTCGCAAGCAATCAATTCGTTATTAATTCTCAATGGATTGAAGCATGTTCCACACTTTTTGTTTCTCTTGATAATTTGACATGGAAGATCTTAACATTAAATAAAGGATTTTAAATATATCAAGAATCTTGGGTTTCAATTTCTAATAGCTTTGATCTCTTCCGGCTCTGTCTACTGTGGGCAGAAGATCATATCCGTTTCTAATAGAATTATCAAAGATACATTAGCAATGCATCTAAGATTGATAGATGGACGACAATAAATTAAGATAAATGTATTAAACGAATAATGAATCCCATTAAATTAAAAAGAATCCGGGAGCATTTAATACAAATGGAAATAAAAACGATTTATATCAACATGGCTAAACTTACACCTAAAATCTCACAACCACAATGGACTAAGCAAAGCCTGACAGGCATTGCATAAATTTCTCAATCAAAATAAGGAAATAAATGCAGATACCATCATCAGCAAAGTGAAAAACACTTTTGTTTCAAAGCCCTTGATCGACGTAGCAAAAGATATATCTTGTGGCCTGAAAGCGATAAATATGTAATTTAGAAATCATAGCTAGCTAAAACAAAAAGCAGAGTATAGACGATGATGAGGGCATGTTTGACATGCAGTGGTAAACAAGACTAGACAGTGTCGAGTAAAGTTTATTCCACCTTACCAAACATGCCATGATTAGTTAAATGATAAACGTACTTTTGCATTTTGCTTAGTGCGCCACAGAAGAGGGCATTATCTGGCATTGGAAACTCAGTCTTGTTATTGGGCTCTGGATTGATAACCCTAATGTAGGTTTCTTGTCCTAGATACCATGAGTCGAGGTTTTCTGTCCTGATGTTCCAAACTCCAACATTATCCAGAGAGATCAAGATTGCAGTCCACGCCCCGGGATAAACCTAAACAACATAAATAAAAGTGACAAAACAATTCCCAATATTGTCGTGGGAAATCAAGACTTTCATCAATCTCCTGATGTTTGAAACTATAAAAACTCTCGAATCCTAAATGTCGAGTAGCATGGCGTACTCATGTTGAAACTGGGGTTTGAAATCACGTCTATCCTCAGGATGGATAGAGCAAGTTAAACTGAGTGTCTTGACATCTATGATAAATTAAGGCTCCTGAACAGCAGAAAACGTAGTTTGGCGGAATGAAACATGAAATTCACTAACATGTAATGGTTTTCTAAATTAAAATTTTAACAGGTTGATTTTTTAGTTCACTAGAGAGATCAAGTTTCAGTACTATATTGATAAAAAAAACTTCAGCAATTAACTGCCAGAATTCTGCCATTAAAACAATATGCAAATTGTGAGGAAGTTAATGTCAGCAACAACAAAAAATTCTTTATATGTACCTGTGCAGTGGTGCGAGCAATTCCATCCCACTTATTGTATGTGCCCCGGCTATTCTCCGTCCACTCGCCATAATCCATCCTGTAATTCGATTAGCCAGTGTAAAATACAACCACAATTGAAAGAACATATTTCCTTCAGATTTTAGATATGTTGAATGCTAAAAAAGGCAATATCTTACCCAACCACAAAAAAGGCGTATCCATTCATGTGATAAGTGTGCACCTTGGTTTCATTATTCTGCAAGATCACTTCCATGAATCCTCTATAAGTACCATTAATGACTGATGTTTCCATCTGTGGTCGTCCTGTAAGTGGCCTAGTTGGAAAATCAAGCTTGTACGCTCCCTTCACTTTATATTGGTCCGCAAGCCTGATTGGTGTGGCAGGATTCACAAAGGAAATCCCACTAAGTGTAGTTCGTCGTTTCCCATCAATCGTTATGGGTGGCTTGTTTTTCAGCACATACACCTCAGTTACATTAATTGAACCATATCTAAACGAACCTTGAGGGTTTGGGCGAGCACCACTAGCAGACACATTCCATCTGCATCGTGTAAAACACAAAAACAACTCCATGAGCAAAAGAGTGAACAACATTTTAGATAAAGAAAGTTTCGTTGACGTATAGGTTGGAAAGGAAATGATCCTCCACATTTTTCCAGAAGGAATAATTAATCAAATTTTGACGCATGTATTATCTACTGCTCGTAAATGTTAGAGAATGAATTTAATAAGTCATACAACTAGATTCAGTCTCCACCAAGTTTATTGTGCACGACCTAGAACATGTTTCGCTGCACTTAAAAGTTTCTTATTTTTGAAAAAATAAACTTTGTTATCAAAAAGGGTAACTTTCAAAATCATGTTTGGAAAAATAACTAAAAGTTCAAGTACAACTAAATATGCTATAAGCAGAGACAAGAATCAATATTTCATGTTATGTGATCGATTTAATAGAAAAGAGATATTCAAATGTCACTAAATTTCTTTTTTTTTTTTTTTTGTTTGATATAATCTGCTGATTTGTTCAACATACCTGATAGATCTTGCCTGATTCATTGAAAAGGTCTTGTCAAATTGGTCTTGTGGAGGGTCGGGAAGAGGACCAGACGCCTTCCCTTTTGAGTTCGTATAGTGCAAGATTGCAACGCCAGTGACTCTCTGCCATACTGTTTCATTCACAAATCTGGCACTTGCAACAATGTAGTAGTCACTGCTTGCATTTTGATCCGTGGTTAACAAAAAGGAATATGATTGTCCAACATGAATATCTAAGCTAGTATAGTTTTGTTGTACTGTATATGAGCCCTCGGCTTCTGCAAGAAGTAGGTTATGGCTCTGAATTCTGAAGTTCAAACTAGTTGATATTCCAGCATTACTTACACGAAGCCGGTAAGTTTTGCCTGCAGTACATATCATAACTTTAGCTATTCAAAATCACATTACCGGAAACAGAAGTTATTTACTTTTCTTGACAAAGTATTTCTAAACGAGTCATTTATACATCTAATACCTGATCATCTGAAAGCCAAAGATCTCATTATATACATATGAATATGCACACACACACATATTGCTGTAAGAAATCTTCTTTTGTTCTCTCTTTTTCCATGAATAAAATTGGTGTAGGAGAAAAGCTTATTACATTCCTTAAACGAGCGCCATTTCTAGCATATTGCACATTACCCAACAAGAAACAAAGGTGTGTGTGTGTGCATATTCATGTGTGTGTGCATATTCATGGAAAATGATAATTCACCACAACTCATTTATGATAATTCACCACAACTTATATAATAGAAGAACCTTGCATATTGATTTCACCTCAATCCATAACACTATGAGAAACAATTAACAAAACGAGATTACGAGATTTTTCACATTTCTGTCTTGTCTTTACAAAAATGGCCCATTGAGGCTTTGAATTTGCTCAATTGTTAAATGAAAGAAACAAAGATCTTGTTTTATTGCGGCCAACAGTCGAGTTCTATCAATTTACAACATATTTCAATTATTATGCTAAACACCTTCCACACGATGGATACCTCAACTCCAGCACTAACTTGAACTCTCTTGCTTCACATTTATTGAGCTCGTCCTTTTTCTCAATTAAAAACAGAGGCTTCGGAATTTTGAAGATGCAAATAGAAGAATTATTTCAACAACCACAAATCACGTGAAATATCAGTAACAATGCCAACCATTAAATATATAACCAACAATAGTGATGTGAATCCCCCCAAACAATGGACCTCATTGCACTTCAAGCTCCAATTTTTTTATGATTTAATCTATAATTTCTTGAACACCAAGGAGGATATCTCAATTAGAGGAGACAACTTTAAAATTCTATATGACCTAATATATATACAAGTCACACCTTACATCAACAAAAGATGCATCTTCCTCTCTAGGACTTCAGAAATGTATTACACTATGGAATTGCATCTCTCTCAAACATATGGGTAACGTAAGGAAATAATGTTAGCAATCCAGAAATGATTTCACAAGTAAATACATATAATATGCGCATGCGCTTGTTCATAAATCACCTGGTTCAACTGTAACCGTTTCATAGTCTATGCCATCAGGAACAAGAGTATCATTGTATCTGAAAGGTCCTTTCCCATTAATTAGAACACCATCTGGCATCCCAAGATCTCTCCCAGCATTAAGAGTTCTCCTCAAAGCCTATAAAAGATCAAAAAATCAGTCATTAGACATAAATAAAGAGACACAAACTTCCTGAATTTCAATAGACTTAAGAGTGATATATCATCAAACACTAACCGTGTGATTTTGGGTATACCAATCACCAATCAAGATTGTGATATCCCCGTAAGGAGTGTCAAAAGGAATTGGAATAATAGGTCGGTTATTAATAATAAAGGTGCCAAAACCCCCCGATGCTCGTTGAAAATGGAGTGAAGGGAAGTAGAAAAAGCTCCCAATCTGATCCTTGACCTGAAATTGGTAAGTCCAATTCCACTTGGAAGGGATGGGACAATTTGTGCCAAGTACTCCATCTTGCCAAGAAGTCCTCCTTTGTTGTATACCAGACCTGACTCACCAAATATAAACACGCATCTTTATCAAAAGTATATAAAAATTTCAAGAAAATTCAATGAAACTGACTATGAATATCCTACCAATGCATTAGTAGATCTTCATCTAATTTGTTCTTCACATTGACAACAACATTGTTGTTAGTGGTCACATTAATGGTGGGACCTGGAAACTCGCCATTTATGGCAATAACCTGCAATGTGTAGCACAGCAGTTCGATAATCTTAACTCCTTAAGAACATGATGGGAAAGCAGCGGATGTGTTATAAGTGCACGTGTGGTGAGTAATTGGAGAGGACTTATCCGACGGTACAATAAACAGGAGTTTAGCTTATTCATTTTCATTATTGCCCTTTTCTATTCCCTCACTACAAAACATACCATTAAAGTTCCTCAACATTACACCAAACCCCATTTCCTAGATCTGATGCTACCCATTCAAAATTTCAGAAATCTAGAGCCTTCCCATACAGCCTAAGCAAATTTAAAGCACACCCACTTCTCCAGAAGCTGTAAAACCATCAGATTCCACATAAAAAGAGTACAAAAGAGTGTAGATACAGAGAAAATCAGAAAGGGGTCTAGAAAAAAAAACCTGCTGGGGAATACCAAGAGGAGAAGCAGTAATATATGAGACCACAAAATTATAGTTCACAAATGGATCTTCAGCAAATGATAAGCCCAGAAGCAAGCAAATGTGGATAAACAAGAGTGAAAAAAAGCTAAATGAAGCCATGAATTCAGTTCAACTTTGTTCACTGAAAGTAACCGTTGAAATCCAAAACAGCCCAATTTTTCTTGCCTTTCTGTGTGTTTACATTATCAATGGTAGAAAGAAACTGGGAAAGGAGGAGAGGAAAAGAGTGTAATGAGCGTATGTACAAAAAGGTTAAGAAACCGCTCTATTGGGGTATACGGTTTTCAAGTGTGGGGTTAAATGGGAGAGAAAATGTTAAAATTATGCATGATTGGAGGGATTTTGCTGAGCTTTTTGTGTGTGAGAGAGAGTGAGAATGTGTGAGAGAGAGAGAGACAGCCAACGGCCAGTTCAGACTTGGTACACGCCTTCCTTTTATTGATGACCAATGTTGTCTGTCTCCATCACACTCCATCAATTACAGGGAGATTCTATCTGAGGTCCTCAATTTTGAACATTGTTACATTTAAGTCTTTTAAGATGAAGTTTCTGAATTTTCAACATTTTAGATTTGTAGAGTTTTTTTTCTCATATCAACGGAAATAATTTTTGACCGTTAAGAAGTCAAAATTTGTTAAACAACTACCATACGTTTATGTCGATTAACATGAAAAAAGGAAAGAAAAAAAAAATTTCTTCAACCTTCTTTTATCGTTGCTATTTTCCCATCCAAACACATCCGTCACCACGTCCCACTGAGTTGAGATCTACTGTATATTATTTATTGTCCATAAAATTAATTATTGACAAATTATTTTAAATTTATATGTTCACCATTTCTTTAAATACTCATTATGTTTAAAAATATGTGACATTTTAGTGTAAAATGATATATCAATAATTAATTGATTGACAACAAATTGGACAACATGTCTCAACTCCGCCCCCACTACCTTTTGCTGTCATTAGGGACTCAAATGTCACAAATGCAGAAGG
Organism: Fraxinus anomala; assembly: GCA_903798345.1. Lineage (NCBI taxonomy): Eukaryota > Viridiplantae > Streptophyta > Magnoliopsida > Lamiales > Oleaceae > Fraxinus > Fraxinus anomala. The sequence goes on from CAIGRN010097647.1 coordinate 9,051, forward strand.
TTGGAGGCCTTGATGCTCTATTTCAATGCTTGAGGGTCAAAATGTAACAGTTATTAAACATTGAGGACTTAGATTAAATTGGTGTAGAGCTTATGCGCAGCAGTGCACAAGAGTTGGTGCTTGTATGGGAGAAATTCTTTGAAAAATCAAAAATGATTTTGTTAGAATACATGTAATTAAAAAGTAGAAAAAAAATTACGGTGAAAAATAATTTTTCAACAATATACTTTCTTTTTAAGTATAACACTTGTTTGATAAAGATTTTTTTTAAGAAAAGTGATTCTTTGTAAAAAAAAATATTCAATTTGTTGCACTAAGATGTAGTCTATCCCCCTCAATCACATTATTATATTATGACTTGTTCACCTGAAAAAATGTTCTTACACTCAAAAATATAATAATTTTTAGTTTTTTTGTGATCTTGTACTACTAAGCTTATAAAACCTTTATTTGGTTTAGATTAAAATTTCTAATTAAAGTCAACAATCACGTTTTGATTCATAACTTTTCAATCACATATTTTATTAACTTTTAATAAAAATTATTAAAAATTTGATTTTAACCTACGTAAAAAATGGCCAAAATAACCCAGGTTTAAAGAGACACTAAATTATTTCACAAAACCTTTTGATGCTTCATCAAATATTTAAATACGATGCACGTTGAGTAATTTATATGTGTGTCCATGACATAAAGTAAAAATGAATTGTTTACTTGTAATGTTCTATATCCTCGAAAATTATTATTATAAGTGAAAAGGTATAACACATCAAAAACATAAAAATAGATTTTCTTGTAGAAAAAAATAAAATAAAAAATTTGGTTGGGAATAATATAATATTATTAAAAAACACAATAATAATTGAATATAACCATCAATAACTTGTAAAGCGTACTCTTCATTTTGGTTGAATTAAGAATGATCAAATGGTCCCCTTACAATCAATCCATTAATTTTGAATTGAATATAGGATGTTTACAAGTTTCAATAAGGATGTATTACTATGTCGGCAGCTCTTTATAAGATTCTAAATGACTCGATATTGGACACAATTTTGATAATGAGAAAGACAAGGAGAAAAGATGACATGAGCGTTTTTAAGTTATTCTTAAAAATAAGTCAAATTACTTTTAAATTATTTGTTTTACTACACGTGTTGGTTTTCCCTTAAAACCCCGTTGAGAAAATAACAATTAGATAAGAATATAACAAAATTACATTGAGAAATAAGTATGGGTAATATGTAATATTCTGATTTTAAAGAATTGTCGCAATAGAAAAATAGACGATTTGAACCCCTCGATGATACAATATCTTAAATTCCTAACTAAATCAATGTGTAGCTAAGTTGATTCGTAACCTTTAAAGAAAAATAATTTGTTCATTAACATATTATTATAGTTGGATATTTCCTTTTCAGCAAACTGATTATGCAACTAAGTAATGAAACATTACTATTTTTTATGTCCCATCGTGTAATCTTTTATAATGATGGTTAGTTTCTTAAGCACTAACTTGATAATCATCCATCTTAATTATGAATCATTGGAATTTACTCAAAGTTAATCACTTTTAGCCAAGTGTTGGACCATCTATGCCAGCTCATTGCTCACCAAACTCCTTAAAATATGCTAAATGGTAATAGATTTTTCTAAATAATAAATGACCATTGTTCTAGATGTTAAGGGATAAATTTTATATCGACTAAATTTCGAAATATAGACACGATGTGAAATTTATTCCTTAACATCAACTATTATAATTTACTATTTTTCTTAAATGGATGGACAATCAACTTTTGTATGCCATCTTCTATGAACTTTTAAAGTTTCATTATTATTTTTGTCACAATTGCAAATACACCCAAGATTTTGTAAAATGTAGTCCAGTTGAATAAATTACTTGTCATATGATGTATCTTTCGATGCCTTTTAAAGATGCTCGTGTCATGAGAGAATCTCATTTTTTCAATCTCGTCCATATCTCTAAGGGCAAGAATTCATTACAGAAAATAAGAAAGTAAATGGGAGAGAAAAGTTGTGTGAGTGNTACTTGTCATATGATGTATCTTTCGATGCCTTTTAAAGATGCTCGTGTCATGAGAGAATCTCATGTTTTCAATCTCGTCCATATCTCTAAGGGCAAGAATTCATTACAGAAAATAAGAAAGTAAATGGGAGAGAAAAGTTGTGTGAGTGCCCATTAAACAGAGATTTTGAAAAGTTAAAAGTTATTTTCGTAACGGTAATTAAGAAGTTTCTTTGAAAATTGTTTTGGATAATTTTTTTGAAATGTGTTGTTTGAATAGACGTGCTTTTAGACAAAGTTGATTTAAAATGACTTTCTCACAAAACTCTTCTACAAAAATACAAGTAAAAGCAAAAATCTTGCAAAGATGGACAAAAAGTTTATAGCATGATAATACGCTAAACAATCATAGGTATGCTTAAAACATCATTCAATATTTTCCTGTCTAATTCTGTCTAAGGCTGCCCACCGAACTTACCCTAAAAGTACGTGAAATGGAATTGTAAATAAATAGTACTTTGTCATTTTTTATCATTAGAGTTTGAAAAATGCCATTTAACAAACTTGTCAGTCTAGATGAAATCAAGCAATTTGTCCAACTAAAGAAGAAATGTGAGATCTATTTAATTGATCATATCATTTAATGTCACTTAATGCTATATGGACCTTTTTCTAACTTGCAAAACAACTTTACTCCTAAATTGTTAGAATATATCATTATTCCATCTATTTCATAAAGATAGTCATATTTTTTATTTGAAAATGTAGTAAATATATTAGTTTGCTAATATACCCTTATTTAATGTGTTTTATTATCACAAATATAAATTACTCCATTGTTCAATTGTAGTTAGAACAATAAATTTTAAAAAAAACATTTCTATCTTTCATGACATTTGTTTATTTATATTTGTATTAGATGACTTTGAAATATTAATTATCTTGATTCTTGTATTAAACAATGACTAATACAAAGAAAGTTTAATTACCTTGAATATTGTATGCATAATTTAATTACCTTGAATATTGTTTGCATTAATGTATGTGTATAATAGGAAAAATGATAGAAAAATTTATTATTTCAACTATATTAACTAAATTTTCTTAATCTATGTGAAAAAAAAAAAAGGACTACCTTTATGGGACGGGTGTGTATTTATAATGGTGTATTGATCACAAACTTTTAAAAACCTTTATTGAATTAAAATTTTATATCTAAAATGGTCCTTTTTATTCATAATAACTTGTAATGTATTTTCATTTTCTATATATAAAAATAATAATAATAATAATTTGCAAAAGAGTAATGCTATTCATCCCCATTGGGGTTGAGCCCCAATCTATGTGGTAGTTACATGACATTAAATGATAGATTCATTTAAATACAAGGTCACATGATTTATTTAATTGAGTCTATCATTTAATGACATGTAATTGCCTCATAGATTGGAGCTCA